>CAXDIV010000136.1:43716-127716 GCA_963989385.1 Ctena decussata | reverse complement strand
GCCAATCATTTATTTGAATTATCCGTGACGTCGCTTACGCTTGTATGAATGAGTGTTGTTCGTGGATGTATGAACATCGTCAGCCCAGTATAGGTTCATCTAACGAAACCGTCGATGAGAGTAAATATTTCTCTGTACATTAGTATAGGTGAAGTAAAAAGGCAACATATGAGAGTGTTATAAAAGCAAGAAAAATGTCCACACAACCCCCACCCGCACCTACTGCAATCACAGTAGGCCCTTGCCCAACTATAATCCAAATCAGTAGTACGTCCCGGCACTGGAAGTTATACCCAGCATCATCGCATCATCCAACCAACCACTCCATTGTCATAAAGCTGTCAATGATTCCCTAACAGTCGGCCTCAACGAGATTTAAATTTTAACGGTTCCGAATTGTCCCCTTTTTCTGTACCTGTATCATTGTAAGAGGTTTCCATGAACATGTTGATGGCCAATAGGAAATTTATCAGAAGCTAAAAATGAGTACATTATATTGCTTATGCCTGTTGCAATGCGTATGCGTTAATATTACTCACCTACATTACCAGCTTTTACATGCATAACACGGTCAGTTGTACATAAAAGCCACACACACGGATAGATGGGATACTTTTTTCAGTAAATGTGATGAGTGATAACGGGAAAAATCGTTAAAAGCGCATGTTTCTAAATTAAAACAATGAATTTGAACTTCGCTACTTTTTTACAGATACACAGATCAGCCCATTTCGGCATAAGCGCAGTCTGATCAGTCTATCCTCAGCATGAAAGATGTCTGCATCATGAAGAATATATATGCCGAAAAAGATTTATCAGACCCCAAGAATGCACCGGCTCTGGACAGTGTGCCGGCTGCTCTGACTAGTCAGATTATGCGATGCCCTAAGGCCTATTTTTCGCGACGCCGCTGCATGATTTTGGAAAAAGCTAATGCTTGTAAACGAAGCTATAAATATACACTGTTTCTTACACAGGTTTTGGTATATTTCTAAAGATGCAAAGCCAAATATTTTGCATTAAATTAAGAATTTCATTTTTATGCAATCAGTTTATAAAAAGCAAAAGATATGTGGCCAAGTTCAAGGCACTTGTGAAAGAAAAACGTGCTTTTTAACAGAAATATCAAAACAAAGTACATGCACTATCAAAAATAGATTTTCCGTCTGTTATTTTTAGCAGATGAGGTAAATCGGATATGGATAAAAATAGACTCTCTTGGTACTTTCCGACTAAGCGTGACGTATCGTCTGTTCCGAAAATAACTCGGTATCACTAAACCACTTGAATACTGGCTTGCGACCGTCATCGCAAGCCAAAAAATATCATAAATTGGACGCACGGTTAAAGAATGAACAGCCCTTTCCCAAACGGCCATTCAGCTATCCCAATCAAAGCAGCAGAAACATCTTTTTTAGCTCACCTGAGCCAGAGGCATAGGCAAGCTCCGTCGTCGTCCGTCCGCCCGTCCGTCCGTCCGTCCGTCGTCCGTCGGTCCGTCCACAATTTCAAACGACTTCTCCTCTGAAACCGCTAGGCCGATTGTAATCAAATTTCATACCGGTATGTAGCCTCCTGGGGTCTTAGAAACACAATGTTGTTCAAACGGTCCTGGTCACATGACCAACATGGCCGCCACGCCCATATATGGTAAAAACTTTAAAAACTCTTCTTTTCCATGACCAATAGGCCGATGGCCTTGAAACTTGGTATGCAGCATCGGGTACGAAAGTACTACCAAGATTGTTCAAATAATGACCTTTGGTTGACCTTGACCTTTTTTACGGTAAGGTCAAATTTGCATCCTTGTGCTTTTATATGGTAATATGCTAGACCATAAGATACCTTATTTGCCTCCTTGTGCTTTTATATGGCAATATGATAGAACATAAGATATTTTGGAAACTATTGAAAATTTTGGGCTAAAAATTGGTATCTACAGTCATCTTAATGAGTACATGAAGATATATGAGTACAAAAGGTCAAGGTCATTCTTTGACCTTTGACCCAGAACTCTAATGTTAGACAATTCCAAACAATCTCCTCAAAAGCCACTGGGCCAGTTGAAACCAAATTTCATATAGAGCCTCCAGGAGTTGAGGGAATGAAAATTTATTAATACAGTCCAGGTCACATGACCAACATGGCCGCCACGCCCATATAAAATTATGTTAAAAATCTTTAAAAAATCTTCTTCTCCAGAACCAATTGACAGATGGCTTTGAAACCTGGTATGTAGCATTGGGTACTCGAGTACTATCAAGATTGTTCAAATTATGACCTTGGGTTGACCTTGACTTTTTTTATGGCAAGGGCAAATATGGGAAAATGCTAGAACATAAGATTTCATGGAAATTTTTTGAAGGCGGTAGTTCTGTTGTGGTTCTCTGTTGCCTGTTTTTGGTGTCAGAGTTTCTGTGATGTTTTACCTTATGTATGTTCTTATTATTTTTGGTTCGGTTTGGGTTGCTGAGTGGCCACCTTTTGGGAACAAACTGCTCACTCGGTTGGCCATATGTTCTCTGTATCTTGATTAGTTGTAATCTTAGTTGTTTCCAACTATGGTTTGAGGGCTGGATTTGGATTTTGATTGTTTCAGTTCCTGGTCTTTGCATACTTTTTACTTTTAGACCTATAAATTGGTATCTACAGTCATCTTAATGAAAACGTGAAGATTTATGAGTACAAGAGGTCAGGGTCATTCTTTTGACAATATCAAACAATCTCCTGAAAAACCAATCGGCCAATTGTAACCACATTTCATATGTGGCCTCCAGAGGAAGGTGGAACGAAAATTTGTTCAAACGGTCCAGGTCACATGACCAACATGGCCGCCATGCCCATATATGGTAAAACATTTAAAAATCTTCTTCTCCAGAACAGATTGACCGATGGCGTTTAAACTTGGTATGAAGCATTGGGTACTCGAGTACTATCAAGATGTTAAAATTTTGACCTTGGGCTGACCTTGATTTTTTTAAAGCAAGATCAAATATGGGAAAATGCTAGAATATAAGATTTCATGGAAAGTTTTGACGATTAAGGCTTAAAATTGGTATCTACAGTCATCTGAATGAGTACATGAAGATTTGTGAGTACAAGAGGTCAAGGTCATTCTTTGACAATATTTTGACAATTTCAAACAATCTCCTCAAAAACCACAGGGCCAGTTGAAACCAAATTTCATATGTAGCCTCCGGGGGTTGAGGGAATGAAAATTTGTTCAAACGGTCCAGGTCACATGACCAACATGGTCACCATGCACATCTATGGTAAAAACTTCAAAGTCCCTTTCTCCAGAACCGATTGACCGATGGCCTTGAAACTTGGTATGCATCATATGGTACTCGAGTACTATCAAGATTGCTCAAATTATGACCTTGGGTTGACCTTGACCATTTTACGGCGAGGTCAAATATGGGAAATTGCAAGAACATAAGATTTCATGGAAAGTTTTGAAGATTTAAGCCTAGAAAATGTTATCTACAGTCGTCTGAATGAGTACATGAAGGTTTATGAGTACAAGAGGTCAAGGTCATTCTTTGACTTTTGATTCAGAACTCTCTCATTTTGACAATATCAAACAATCTCCTCAAAAGCCATTGGGCCACAAGCAGACATAAGAACCTGAAACATTAAGGAACTACACAAGAAGCCTGCTAAAAATAGGATTTATTTATAAAGACAAGAACTTGCTCCTACAAGAGTTGCCCCTTTAAAAGTGTGCTCATTCACCTTGATCAAAAAGGATTTCAAAACAAATTTTCAAAGACGCTCTGAAAATTATGCATGATAGAAGTTCTAAAATGCCAGTATTCGACTGTTTTAACTCCGTATAGACTGTAACAATAATATTAAAACGACCATAAGAAATGGTACCGATGTACGTATCTGTTCATCACAGAAACTAGATGTAAATATGGGCGGCAACATGAGAAAACCAACAAAGTGGCATATGCGCTAGCACAGACTCAGATCAGCCTGGGCATCCGCCCAGTCTGATCAGAGTCTTCGCTTTGCGCTTAAAAAGGTGCTAAGGGTCTAAGTTAGTTCATACGAACATCAAAGACTCAGACCAGACTGGGTCTGAGCTGGGCCCACATGCCACTTTGTTTTTCCCGCCCCCCCCCGCCCCGTCCCTCCTCCCCCCCCCCCCCCCCCCCCCCCCCACACACACACACTTTACAACAGACGTATAGTTGCAAGGCAGGTCCTATGTTTTGATTTTACTTTGAACTTTGAATGATTGTCTTTCAAACTCAGTGTCTTCAGTTTTAATCTTTATTTTTTTTCTTCTACTGGGATTTTAATGTGCTATAGACACTCCATTTAAACCGAATATGACTTGTTGTTTTTTCCTTTGGTTCTCATAAGCCCCTGGTTAATTATGCTTCGGTATATTTAATGTGTCTATAGAAATTAAATTTGATGATGAAAATTTATGCGTTTATCATTAAGCAGATTATAATCAATCTAATTTCTGTAATTGTTTCGATCTGAGCACAGGAAGTAGAAACTTTTGAAATATCCCCGGTATTGCTTTATCTAAGGAAACTTAAATTGTATGTTACTATGATTTTAGAATATGATTGTTTTATTTTTCTAAATTAAAATGATGTTTATGTCTAACTTTGCCCGGCTACTGTAGGATAAAGAACAGAGACTCCGTTTTTTTGTTTAGTATATACACATTACCAATAGTTTCTGAGATATCTACTCATTTAGCGTTGTCCAGTGCAATACCACAAACAAGGAATTTATCCTTATTCCTCATTGCTTTTAATAGCGAACACACGAAGTATGTTCGCTTTACTGTATCAGTTTTGGTCCTATATACTTAGGCAGTTTAAATGTATGGTAACGATCATGGCTGCGGCCATCTTGGAGAACCGGAAGTTCGAAAGTTATCGCGAGACTAGTCACGAACCAAGTGCTCTTATCTTTTACGAGTCATAAAAATTATTTTTACAATCACTCTATAAAGGAAATTTACATTAAATATTTCTCGCTACAATAATTCTCGTTTTTGTTAAATATGTTCGTAAAAAGAATAGATCAAACTTTTAAACGGCTTTTGTTTGAGGTTATGTCGTCTGCTCTGTACCGGAACTTAGTCTACACCGGAACTGAGTTCCTAGGTAAAACCCGGTACCGTGGCGCGCATGTGAATTGGAAATGACGGCGAGCCCGAGACCGCAACAGAGAGATCACCTAGGTTAGAATGGAGCAGGAATGGTGTGTTTGGTCAGTGTTAACAAACACTTTGATGAAAAAGTTGATTTCTACGACTTATTTTAGTATAATCATGACACAACCGTAACCACATTTCAATTATCTTTGGAACTGAATAAATAGCAATCAGATACAAAAACGAAATATTTGATTTGCTAATCAAAGCAACCATCATAAGTACACTTTTAAACACCATATAATTTAATACTCAGAATTACACTAATTATCTGAAGGGTCTCTCAGCTGCGGAATATAAGGTTTGCTGAGAGAGGGCAGCAGGACTGACTTCCGATAATATTATTTTGAATACGGTTGAATCCCTGCCTCTTAATGGTGCAGATCGCTGAGGAAAGTGTGGACTTCTAGATGATTAGTGCACCCCACCACTTTCACAAAGCAGCTTAATATTGTGACAGCAGACCATAAGGACACCTTTGGAAGGCGAGCCTACATATGTTTCCGTTCTATCTGCATACCGAGCAAGTCTGCTGCGGTTATCTGCATACCGAACAAGTCTGCTGCGATTCTTTTTTATTGGGCACTGCGGTTCTTCTTCGGCATTTAAATTCAGACTCTAACCGATACTGGCATGACGTTCAAGCCCGTCTTTAGGATTGCAAAATCAGCATTAAACCCTATAAGGTGTTTTTCTTTCCTTTTTTCTTATTTTTTTTCTTTATTCTTTCTTTTCTACTATGCATTACTCCAGTGCATGACCCCCTTGCTGATGCCATTTCCTGCACATGTCGTTCATGGGTATTGGCAGCTTAGCAACGTCTTCAATCAAATCAAATCAGTTAACTGTTCTTAAATCCAGTTGCAGGACTGACACCAAGTACAGTTCAAAACATGCAATACATAAAAAGATTCTGTACATGCAAGTGATGTATTTTCTGACCATGACAGTGTATGCTTACTTACTATATATAATGTTAAAGTAAAACATTTCCAGAGAAAGCAATTCAGCCATCCCATCTCTGCGCCCCCTCCAACTCAAGACCAGCTCCCTAAGAAAAGAATTTGCCCCCATTCATTGGACCAAACGCTCTCCCCCGTAGAAGACCCACCTGGGAGGGCTATGCCTCCCGAGGAAGCAAATAAGAAATCATAAAGGCTGTCTACTCATGTAAAAGTGGCGAAAAATATGAAGGTGCACCACAGTTAGTTGCACCTGTAGTAGGAGGAGAAAAATCTGTAAAGAAAATTTCGTCCAGCGCCCCGACTGGGGATCGATCTCACAACCCCAAGATTATAAAGCGAGCACACAACCACTAGGTTAAAAGGTCCGGACCAGTTCCACTGATCAGTTATACACTCTAAATACCCATATATACATATTTACACATCACTCATTGGCCGTACTACTACACTCCTCCATCCTACCAAAGAGCATTTGTATCAAATGTTAAGGAAATAAAATAATTATAATCCAGTTCTGGTGTTTTTTTCACACCTTGACTGTTAAAGTATCTGATGATAACGGTAAGGTTAATGAGAACACTCTCAGGGAAAGCATGCTGGCAAACCCAGACTCTGTGACTTCAGAACTGGAGCCAACACCCAAAGAAAAGAATTTGCTCCCTGTAGAACAAATTTCCTCCCTTTAGAGTGGACCCCACCCTCCACACACACACACACATAAAAAGGCCAGATTGCGAACTTGAGTGCCAATGTAAACATGCAAGAAGACACATAAGTTGACTCCCCTTTTTAAAAATGACAGAAACTTGCGCACGCAGTTATAGTTGCTATATTATTACTCTATTGCAGCATGGATGTCACATGAGCTGCACTGGTCTCTCAAGGATGTCACCATTACCATTATCGCATAAGATACAGTTTGCTAATCCAGATGAGTGCCACTCGGGCCAATTTGAACCAGACTACAATGATAAGGTGGTGCCCAGGGTAGCACTTCACCCGCATCAAAGATCTTCAAGGACCGTAAAGAGTGTGTTCGCACAAAGGCAGTGCCTTAATTTCATATTAGTGAAATCACATTCCAAGACAGTCAATTGAACAAACTTAAAGGAAAACACTCACTTAAATATGATCAGACTTCAATTTAAAGGTCTTGATTAGCAATTAAATTTGATGAAAATTTCATGAAAATCGTACTAAAAATAAGAAAGATTTGAAGATTTTAAAAATTCAAAATGGCAGTCTTGGAGGCCGGCATTTTGGAAGTTCATGTCAGGTGATAAAAGTAAAAAGTATGCAAAGACCAGGAACTGAAACAATCAAAATCCAAATCCAGCCCTCAAACCATAGTTGGAAACAACTAAGATTACAAATAATCAAGATACAGAGAACATATGGCCAACCGAGTGAGCAGCTTGTTCCCAAAAGGTGGCCACTCAGCAACCCAAACCGAACCAAAAATAATAAGAACATACATAAGGTAAAACATCACAGAAACTCTGACACCAAAAACAGGCAAAGTTTGTTAAATAAATAAATATTAAATAAATATTTAAATCTAATATTAATATTTAATCTAATATTAAATCTGATATTAATATTTAATCTAATATTAAATAAATATTTAAATCTAAAATAAGACCATAAATTACGAACTCTTACAGTATTCTTTAATTTTGATATTTTCTTTATGAAGTAAAATATAGATTTATGCATTTCATTTATCTACAGTTTGTTTCAAACTTAATTTATTTAGGATTTTCAATTTTGAATGTGAGTTTATGACGTTGTAAACTCACAGATTTTCTGGTTCCCAGCTCAACATTTTAATATCTTTAAACTGTCATATCTTTCTTCATTTAAGTCCGATTTTCATAAAATTTCTGGCAAATTTTATGTTTTATTAGAAACTTTAATTTGAGTTCAACATGCATTTTAGTGAGTGATTTCCTTTAATATGCTCTGCACATTAGGTTTTAAATGGTGTCAGCCTTTATGTTCTGCTGAAGACAGTTAAAAATTGTTTTAACTGTATATGGACATGGTGTCCATCCAGGTCATGTTCCCCTGACATTTGAATAAAATTTCGTTGTCCCAACCCACAGTGGCTCGACCTACAATTTAACATCAATCGGCCCCATGAATTTACCAGACAATATTCTAAATACTGAGACGGACAACGGAGACGTGTCTATACAATATATTCGAATCAGATGATCTTAAATTCAGACCTGCATCCCCTGAGTAGCCTGAGACCCACAATCTGTAAGTGTACTCGACGCCAGCCACCTTGAAGTTTCTATATTTAGCATACCGTTTGTTCCCCTCCCAGTCTTCCAGATCTACTCTCAGCTCATACAAACCCTGGGATGTAATGGCGTGTAATGCAGTGTTGCCTTTGTAGAAAGAAAAATAAATGTATATTTAGCCTTTATTACATGCAGCTGAATCCCACTATTACAATGAAATCATGTCAAAAATGAAATTCCTAAGTAGGAGTATAAATATAATAAGTCTAATTTTGTACACTGTAAACCTAAGAGTAAATTTCAGTTTATTCTTATATAAACGTTTGCTTATCGTCATATCCTGTACCGTGCTATATTGTACTTTTCTTGTAATTATGTAATTTATACTGAATAATTACTGGAACCAATTAAATCTAAAACATGCATAAAGAAACTGATTTTTTGATTGATTGATTTGATGCTTAACGTCCACAGTAAACAACTATGGTCATATCGGGTCGGTCAGTTAACCTAACCACACTATTCCTAAGCGGTTAACCAGTACTAAGTGCACATACTTTCACCAGTAACTAACCAAAGTATGTGCACTTAGTACTGGTTAACCGCTTAGGAAGTCTAAGCCTGCCCAGGAATAGTGTGGTTAGGTCAACTGACCGTCCCGACATGACCATAGCTGTTTACCGTGGAAACTGATCTGTGGTAAAACGACTGACAGAAAACATGGGACCAGAGTACGGTATAGAGATGAAGCATTTCTAAAAGAACAACTGTACTAATCTGAGTTGTCGTTGCATCTCTTGACAGAGCTGCAATATTGTCCGAAAGCATATAACTGTTTCTTGTCAAAACGTTCAATATTCAATCGATATACGTATTGTGACAAGTTTTAAACAGTTGGAGTCGTTGGAAGCGAAAAAATACACTACAGAAAAAAAGAGAAAAAGACTCGCTCTGACTGAGCAGAGTACGACAAGTTATGAAACGTGCTATGTCAGCTATTTCCTTTAGCCCCGACGCAAGCAGACCAATGCGAGTACTTTATCATTTAAAATACCAATCCAGTGTTCTCCACTTGGATCACCAAAACCTTTCTCGTAGTCTTCCCAACCTCGGAAAAAAATTTCATTCCCATCTTGACGTCGTTGAATAACCTGTCAAATTGAATGGTTAAACGTGATTAAATCCTGTCTTGAGGAATAAGCAAATTGCACATTGACAGACCAGTTGAGGTCACAACTTGGCATATAAAGTTCACGTAGTCAGTAATCTGACGATTGCCTAACCTAGTAAGTGTCTGCTAGAGTACTGGATTTGACATATACCGTCAAAACACTGCTAACAAACTTGTCAGGAAATTGCTGGTAAAAGGGTCAGTATACAGCCAAGGCGTTTATTTCTCAAATACTATACTTTTATTTCTCAAATACTATAAAGGCCTGTGCAGTATACATTATAATATAAATTTGTTAGAAGATTGAGACGATTTTGAGATACGTTGATGTTTCTCCTTTGTCGTTACTGCATGTACATGTACCTAGTATGGTCGTATTCTTAAGGTCACTTAAAATACGGACTATAGATGTCTTGAGAATAACTGTTTGTTTGAGTAAAATCTGAAGTGTCTGTTTAAAGAAATTCAGTTTGTGATGTCATTGAAAATTTGACGGAGCATGCCAATCACTGTTTGCCCTGCTCTAATACCACTGACGTCATGTATCTCATACCATAGCAACTAAAAGTTCATATTGTCAAAGTGACTACATCGAAACGTCATACTGCCAAGGTACTGACGACAAAAGTGGGTAATTGTTACGAAATGAATCGCATCGCAGATGTTTCAAGTCTAAATTCTTTTTAATCTTAGGTATGTCTGACGTGTTTTTAACGTCAGTCAGTAATAGAACAATATTTAAGGTAAATGTGATAATAAAACACTTACAGAAAAGGTGGCTTGTTTTCCGCTCGGACGATTCATGAAATCGATTGTGTTTACGTCTTTCTCTTTTTTAATACAGTGAGTTCCCATAATCCGAATTTTGGCTTTAGCTACTTGTGGGTGAAATATTTTGTTTTAGGAATGTCTATTTTCAACATTCATTTAGACTCAGATTTTTTTGTTCCTGGCTTGTTCAATATAGTTTTTGTGGGCTAGGCCATTATTTGACAAAAGTCTCATTTTGTACCCGTTTCAAGAATTAAGAATATGCCAGTATTCGGTATATTAACTAAAGGCAGTTACTGTACTTGAACTAACGTCTTTGCCATGTCTCAAACCAATCAATTTTTTCATGTTATTTTGTGCATCGTCCAAAGCCGAAGAAAGATATAAATACTCTCAATTTCGAGGCGAATTAAGGAGCTGCTAAAAACGTGTTTAAGACGGAATATTAATGAGTGCCTAGCTTTAGAAAATCAGTCTGAAAGGTATGTGTAATATGTATTCATTTAGAATATGTTTGGCGAAATAGTTTTGAATTCTTTAAAATTGTATTTTTGACTTCCTGCTTGCCGAAACATATTCATTTTTAAGGTGTATTGATACAGTATGTGTTTAAGGTGAATCAATACCATGTGCATATTAATGATCATGCTGCGCAATGCATTACCGTTGTATAATGTTTTGTAATTTAAGGAAATAGTTTGTAATACTTATTCATGGATGTTGCTGTAATGTATGTCTACTTGACGTCCAGCGACTTCAATTGCATTCACGTTATTACGGCGTCAGTACATTTTACATGAGGTTGATTAGTTTCTTGTGCATGTGTTTATAGAATTGGACTGATTTTTAATGAAACTAATTTACAGATTCGACGTTAATTGACGTCATTCACACGCACCGCATTAAGGTTTATTGTATGACCTTAACGGTAACATTGTATGGCATGCGGTCATACGCTTAGTTTGAAGAACTTGAACTAATAGGCGTGCAAGCTAGAGATTTGGTTATTGTAATTATGAAAAAGGTCAATTGTTTTGATCGTTTATTTTTTATGTGGGTTATGTCCTGGTAATACCTGTTGACGTCAGTATAATTCTCGACAATGTTTTGACGTCAGATCCTTCGACCAAAGGTATGCGTGATATCTGATAAGCTCTTTATATGATCTATTGTATGGCATGCGGTCATACGCTTAGTTTGAAGAAATTGTATTAATAGGCGTGCAAGCTAGAGTTTTGGTTATTGTACTTATGAAAAAGGTCAATTGTTTTGATCATTTATTTTTTATGTGGGTTATGTCCTGGTAATACCTGTTGATGTCAGTATAATTCTCGACAATGTTTTGACGTCAGATGCTTCGACGCATATGCGTGGTCGGGTCTGCATTTCCTCATTGTTAGAGTTTATAAGCATGACACCTGTATTTACCAAAACGCACTTGAAAATATAGTTTTCTTTCCCATACAGATAATGGTTATTTGGATTTAATATCAGTTAATTATTTGGTTTATTTACTGAAAAGCATTACTTCAGCCCTATTTTTTATTTTGTAGCAGAATAATACACACGATACCCTTAAGTGTTCATGTATGTTAGTCTATTACACAGTATATTTTATCAAATTGAAAACAAGTATATTGTATCGAATTGAAAATGATAACATGAATTTGTATTTCAAATTTCAAATTCAAAACCTAATTTATTATTCATTTATTAATAACAGATAATAATATTTAAGACCTAAAACCACATACAAGTTAAAGAGAATCCCATATTTATAGTGCGTTCCGGAAGTTACAGTTGCATATCGTTGTTTTGGTGCGTTCCGGTATTTCTATGGACCCTGGATCGGAAGTTTACAAACTTGAGAGCATGTGCTCGGAAGCAGCCAATCAGTGTGCTTTATTTTGAGTTTGAGATTATTCTCAAGTTTTATAACCTCAGTGCCTGGTTGCCATGTTTTTAACCGCCTAGCCTATCAATTAAAAGCGGCACACGCGGGTTGCCGGTTCGGCTAGCCTAAAAAAGTGAAGTTGCCGGTTAACCGCAAGAAAGCGGTTCAGCCGAATTTCGAGAAACAAGTGGCCCTAAGGTGATCACAGTGTATTCGGGACTGGTTATACACATTAATTGTATAGTTCAGCTAACATAAAAATTTATAGTACTGTGACAAACAAGTCTGAGCAAAAAGTGCAGGCTAACATCAGTGTCTACACTGTTTGCCATTCAACCTCCATCGTTCAAACGCATTGTAAATGCCCCGCTTTTAGAACAGTTACGGTAATTGTTTGGGCAGCAACACGAGAAAACCAACAACATGGTTTTGCGCCCTGTGCAGACTCAGATCAGCCTGCACATCCGACCAGACTCTTCGCTAAGCGCTTAAAGGGTAACTAAGGGTATAAGCTACCTCCATGTGGACAGCGAAGACTCTGATCATACAGGGCGGATGTCCAGGCTGATCTGAGTCTTGCTGGGCGCACAACGACTTAGTTGGTTTTCTCGTATCGCGGCTCAGTTTTTAAGTGCAGTTTTAGAACTCTTACGTTAGTCTGGTCGTTGCTTCTTCCTGTGGATCAGATTGTTCAGTGAATCTTCTGCAAATTTTGTCAATAATATACTTACCAGCCATCCACCACCATCAGAAACTAGGTCACAAAATACTTCAACTTCGTTGAAAAGCTTGTCAGGAGACACGTAGTACTTCCCTGACTCTGTAAAACCTAGGGTTTGTACATCCTGGCAATCTCGTGGGTGGCAACCACATCTAATTCCGCAGCCTGTCAATAATTTAAACATTGCAGCTGAATGTCCTCCTGTCTGGAATTATAGAGCTGTTCATATAGAGTATACCGTGTGCGCCTTTCGTGGACATTTTATTAATATACTTCTTTCCCTTTTGGATTTCAGGGCGGGATGTGATTGTATCACAGGGTATAATCGATTCCGCTAATTTTCGCTTCCTGCAGAGACTGTACATCATATTTGGCTTCCGCCGAGACTGTCCGCGATCTTTTGCTTCCTGTCGAGACTTCTGTACATGATAAATGGCTTCCTGCAGAGACTGTCCGCGTGATTCTGCTTCCTGCCGAGGCTCTCGGCAGGAAGCAGAGTCACGCGGACAGTCTCGGCAGGAAGCTATTTTTCGAGGACAGTAGTCTCTGCAGGAAGCAAGAGTTCGCGGACAGTCTCGGCGGAAGCCGAATATGATGTACAGTCTCTGCAGGAAGCGAAAATTGGCGGAATCGATTATACCCTGTGATATGGGATGTGATTCTATTAGTTTGTGATCATTGCCTATCTTTTCACTACTTTGAATTTGACGTCACATCACGTCACAGCACATCGTGATTCACAGAACTGGCCGAGCGGTGCTCCGATTGGGTGTGACAACATAAGTAGTGAGACCATACGAGCAGGCAGCGAAATGGACAGCTCTTCTGATTTCTTCTCCAGGTGGGTGGTAACACAATTAGTGTCAGAGAGTATAGACATACCTGACGGTACAAGTCGGCGTTAATATCGACGTGGTAGAGTGTTCGCCCTTAACGCAAGCGGCCAGGCTTCGATTCACGGCCGCAGTTGCTGTAATATTTTAAGACTCCGTGGAAATTTGCGTCCAACATATTAAAGGGCAGCTTCTTTGATATTGTGCGGTTAGTGTGGGGTCCACGGCAAGGACCGCAGGTTTTTAAAAGTATATGTCTCGTTAGTTCCTGCATTTTTCCAGGCAGATTCGGGGACAAATATAACTAAGCAGGGGGAAAATTATCAGAGGTCGGCCAAGTGGCTCAGCAGCTCAGTTGTCTCACGGTAACTAGGGGCCCTAGGTCCTAATCCCGGTCGGACCACCATGCTGTTTCCGCCCCTTTGACATTAGCTGTGAATTCAACACACAAAATGAGCCGCGACACGAGAAAACGCACAAAGTGGTTGGGCGCCCAGCGCAGACTCAGATCAGCCTGGACATCCGTAAAGTCTGATCAGAGTCTTCGCTGTCCACATGGTGGTAGCTTAGATCCTTAGCTACCCTTTAAGCGCTTAGCGAAGAGTCTGATCGGACTGGGCGAGTACCAGGCTGATCTGAGTCTATCCTGGGCGCACAGCCACTTTCTTGGTTTTCTCGTGTCGCGGCTCAAACATCTATTCTATACACAGTTCCGAGAATAGCCGCTAAGCTCCGCCTGCTTAGTTACTGTTACTACGTCTCACAAGCTTACACAAAGATGGTGGAAAAAACAAATGACAAAAGCAAGTGTCTGCTAAATGTTGGCGATCTATGGCAATGTATCAGCCTCCTCATGATCTACACATGGCAGTTGGTGCATCATGCATTTCAGATGCGTTCTGTTCTTGCAAAGCATGGTAAGTTTATTAAAAGTGGTGTTAGTTTGTTTTCTTTAAACAGGTATACATCCCTCCATTGACTGTTAGGTAAAATCACGGACTTATGTTGGATACTGACCACGTGCGATTTGTTTGTGAGACTATGTCACGTGCTAAGTTGTCGTTGCATTGGCCAGGTATACGCTATCATGTGATTTTGAGTGAAATTCTGGGTGTGGCTCGGAACTGAGTATTAGTCCCGATCCTCTGATGTTACGTTTCGCTTCACAAAGCTACACTAACGTCACGATGCCAAGGTGCCTTTACACGGAGGAAAACGACATTCCGGTTTTACAACATGAATACCGACTTTTGGGCAAAAATATTTGGCGTACTTGTAAAGAAAATATTTATCTGCAACCTTTCAACAATATTTCATTACCATACTGAACCAGTATGTTTTAAAATTCCAAAATATTGCCGCAGTCTACTCGCTTGACCGTTTTCCCATGTTAAGGAGGTCTGCGCATGTCATGAAATTACGGACACCAGCGAAAATGAACGGGAGTTGGTCAGTTTGAACCTGACATCAGGTCCGTTCTATTTTCAGAACATGGTACACCGCGAAAGGGTTACTAGAATTACCGGAATATACCTTACAACCGGAATATACCGGAATACACCAAAATATACCTTTATATTATCAAAATAAACTTTGATATTGTCAGGATAAATAAAATTAGTCCCATTTGCATCCAAGTATTAGTTGTTGTTTTTTCATTGGTTGTGAGAATAAATGGACCAACATATGGGTTCAAATCGTTTACTGTTTAATATTTATTCATGGTTATAATTTGTATGCGTTTTGCTGTTTTAAAACATATTTTTCTGACAAAACAAATTGATAAACAGTGTACGTAAAGGGAATGAAAATCTAAAAGAGTTCCTTCAAGAGTAGAGAACACATTCTAAAGAAGGAACATGGGCCATACTTTGAAGTTTCGGCTATTCAAGCCTCATCAGTGACCCTGAAATGATCTGGCAACGAAAGCCATAGAAAACATATTGTAATTTCTTAATCTTTATATGGCAGTCATTTCAAAGACTGACTACTATCAGAAAGGAGTCCAAATGATATTCCGCGTCTGGCATTCTGGGCTTCTATGTAAACTTCAGGCAGCTCAGTGTTACAGGAGATGCTCTGAACTGGTTAAAGTTATCTTTCTGACAGAAAACAACGAGTTGTTCTTCCAAGTGCTGTAGCCGAATGGAAGTTTATTAGAGCTGGTGTCCCACAAGGATCCATTTTAGGACCTTTACTCATTTTATTATACATGATATTACCGATATTGGCTCAAATATTCGACTATTCGCAGACGACACTAGCCTTTTCATTATCGTATATAGTCCAATAACAGCAGCGGAAAGTCTAAACACAGATCTCGGCAAAATTTCACAGTGGGCCGCAACCTGGCTGGTAACATTTAATCCCGCTAAAACTGAAGCTCTTCTTTTTTCTTGTAAACTAAATAGATCCAACATCCTCCTCTTATTATGCAAAGTCAACGCATATCCGAAGTAGATTTTTTGATAATCTCAATATTTGGGGAAAGAAAAAAAATCCGGTTTTCTGATTAATTTTGATTTTAGTAATAACGAAATTTACTTCCAGTTTCTGGTAAAAAGATGCGGTTAAATGAGTCTTTCCATTTTGATTTTTTTTAACCATTACCTTTATTTCAAGAGCAATCGCAAATGTGTCCTATTTAAACACATTTTTCCCTTTTCATTTTTTTTTATTTATTTCATTATTCAGTTAAATGTTACATAATTTGGAAACAAATAGTGATATTTAGTTTGATAAATAAACAAATTGTATCTTAAGCCAACAAACCTAAAAGTGTTGTCAGCTCTTGTTAATACATGTCAACCATTATAAATTCACTGTTTTCAGAATCACACTGCCTATTTAACCTTTCCAAAGCATCACTATTTAATTAAAGTCTTTAGAGTCTTTGCAGTGAGCCATGAACTGAAATCAACTTTCTCTGTTCTTGAAGGAGCTTTTTAAGATTTTAATTATTTCTACTTGCTCTTATTTATTTAATGATTTTTTAAGTATCATTATCTTTATGATTATTATAATTATTACTATAATACTGTACTTGAGTGATTCATGAATATATCCCGCTGTATAACCCTGACTTGCTCCACAATTTGATACCCTTATTACTTTAGAATATTGATGATCATGCTATGATATCTTATCATGTTCTTAACTCTCTGTGACCCGTCCGTACCCCCTCCACCAATCCCCCCCCCCCCAAAAAAAAAAAAAAAAAAGAAAAAAAGAAAAAACAATCCCAAGATTTGGATTCCTTGTCCAAATTCACTTACTAGAGAGCTTAAAATTAGATTTGTAGGGCTTGTACTTTAGAAGTTATTCTCACATTTTGAAATGTTGCGTGTCTCGTATGCTATACATGGTGGCTGTTTGAGATTTTACCTCTTTTAGCGGTCTCGCATACTGTTTTGGTCTGAGTGTTAGATAATCATGCATCTGTTAAACAGATAATGTCAATCAGAAGCATAAAAGAATGACAGTATATTACTTATATGTGTTTTGAAGTGCACCCTGTTTACCAAAGCGCAAGGGGCCTTCGGTCGGGGGATTTGCCTTCTCCTCTGATGGCTGTATTTCAACCCATTCATCCTATTAATTAAAGATCAAACGAAAATACGTAGCATAAATGCGGTTGTGTAAATGCAGAATGCCTGTTTAAGGTAGATCATAAGATTGTATGTTTATCTGAATTTTTGACAATAAAATATGTTCAAACTTAGTCAAATAGGCGTAAAATCTGTTGCCCCATCTGTGTAAAGTCTCGCCAATTATTGGGACATACATGTAACGCGTTACCGGCTGTTACTAAAACCTTGTACCGCACTGCACCGCACCGGATAAAACCTTGTACCGCACTTACCGAAATTTCCGTACAGTGTCGAGAAAATTCCGAACTTTACCGCACTCACGTTAAGCTATTTCTACGAACAATTTTTTTCCTGTCGTTCTTTGTGTGATACTAAATAATGAAACATTCTATAAACATTTACTTTATGTCGAATTTATGGCAACAAAAATACTTCTCCATCTCAACACCGGTATATATTCCTTATATATACACAGGATCACCTTTCTAGTTTCTTCCAATGAACTCTCCATTTAAATAAATTGAGTATCTTCTATACATGCATAATAACATGGCAAATTTACATTATATTGTCATGGCCTTTAAGGTAGTGATTTATGGTAAATGTAAAAATCTACATAAAACCATAAAAAAGTAAGGTATCTCCCTGAAAGTTAGCAGACTTCTTATTTTTGTTGTTCTTTACAGTTTAGAATACAAAATAGACGTACATGCTGCTTAAAAAAGTGTTTTTATAAGGAAAGATCAAAGGGTAGTTTTCTGCGCAATAACAAAAAAAATAACATCGTTATTGAAAATTTACATAGTACTGAAGGTGCGTTATTGCATAATGGAGAGCTTACTAGAAATTATTTATTCCAACTCTTTCTCAAATTGTAATGTAGACCAGATGAAAACGGTAGCTTTTTCTCAAATGTTCAACCATGTACAAGGTAATGTACACTGGATGCATTTATTAAATATAGGGTAGGCAAGCATACCTATGTAACACCTACAGTATAAAGAATACATTACTTACATGATCACTGGTGTGTAGATGAAATTGTTCAACCTTGTTAAAATAGTCTCACCTGTCTCATCTCTGTGTTTTGACAAAAAAAAAATGGACACAGACCGCATCCTTTTTCATCTGCTCAGCCTGATAATGTGTGGAAGAGTTTGAAAAAATAATTGCTAGTACGCTCTCCATTATGCAAAAGGAACTCTCAGCACTAATTAAAATCTTAAAAAGTTCCTTCAAGAGCAGAGAATACTCGTACATACAGAAGCAGGAACATGGGCCAAACTACGTAGTTTCGGCTAATAAAGCCTCGTCAGTGACCCTGACAATATCTGGTGACGAAACCAGAAAAAGGCATACAGTAATTTTTAAATTTTAATGGGGCAGTCGATTCAAAGACTGATTAGTTTCAAAAGGATCAAAATAATATAAAAGACAATGATCTAGAATAAAAGTCTACATCGATCTCAAATTTTAGATTTCTCAGAATCTATCCTCTGATCTCAAAGGATATAAATGAAATATAATCTGCACTATGGATGATGTACGGGGAGACGTTTTACGGCAGTATATTTTCAATAACAATATTATTTTTTCAGATTATTGCGCACAAAATTACCCTTTGATCTTTCCTTATAAAAACACTTTTTAACATTAACAAATGTTGCATTTTGGGAGTCTGAATTGTGAGAAACAACATAAAGAAGGCATATGCTAAGTATTGGGAAGATCAGTGGTATTTTGAGATTTTTTATGCACGTTTTTGTCTTTGCCCCAAATCAGTGATTATCACCACCTTAAATTCTAAAAGAATTTATACATGCATTTTTCTGGTGATTGCAACACAGATACACTTTTAAGAGCCCCCCTCAACCCATGTAGGATTTTTTTTCAGATAGATATATATGTATATGAAATTTGTTTAAAACTAAGAAATTATACGGATATAGTTACTTTAAAAGGAAACTATAAACTGAAAGTATATCTCAGTATATCTTAAATATTGCAGTAAAACCAACCAAATCTAAACGCCAGGGACTACCATGTGATAGTTATCTTGAGAATTTGAAATGGATAAAACCGATACTAAAATCCTTTGAAAGGTTGGGCAGTTAAGGTTTCAGCATAATATAAATATGCATGTACTTCCAAATCATTTACAAGTCTTATGAAAATAACTACTAAAAATACTGACTCAGCATATACTAAGTAACATACCCTTTGCCTACGACAAAGTCCATAAAATTTGGTAGGGTTCGGAAATCTTTGGCGGTGAGGTACTCTTTTTTACCCCAGTGCGTTGCGGTACAAGGTTTTGGTAATAGCCCGCGTTACCTGAGCGGTACGCGCATGCGCAGAAACAATTTGAAAAATGTCTTTTTCAGAATGTAGTTCGTATTCACCCGCCGAGGTGACCGAAAAAATAGAACGGTCCAGAGGTCAAATTCAATCTGACCAAAACACCGTATGCCAGCCGAATATTCATCAGCTTACGTCATATATGCAAATGCGACAGCTGGTTCCTTGCTCGAAAGGAGTTGCGTTTTATTCATCCGCGAAAGCGGGAATCAGATACTGCGACATGGCCGATGTCGGCAAAGGAGTCGTTTGTCATACTAAATCGAGGTTTCACAGCAATTACATGTATATCTCCACCACAGAATATTAGAAGGCTACTTATGACTTCAGGCTTATGATTTATTTCCAATAGGGCCCCATTGGAAATAAACCTACGGGCTTTCATGGGTTATCCTAGGTTTCTTCAAAATACATACTGTCGGTACTTAGTTTCAAGCTGTATTTTATTTTAGGGCTCGTACATAGTTTCCTTTCGGTTTTGGCCTCCAAATTCACCGTTGATGGCATTTCAGATATTGACTTTGATTTTCACCATTCACATTCATGGTCCACCATCTGCTCTGGGAGCACTGTTCCTCGAGAGATGGGGGTGGCTCGTGGAGAAGCCTCACTGACGGTAACACTCCGGTGCCAGATCCATCGATGAGTAAGTACTGTCTATGACGACTCACTGGATTTTTCCCATGGTCCGTGAATGTGTGTGGTGAAAGTTATTTTCAATTATGTTTTCAGTCACCAAAATTTAAATTTTTATATGTAACTCTAGTCATTTCCTTATGAACTGTGATTATCAACAGAGCTGTGATAACAAAAATCCAGAAATGTGATATGACTTTAAATATTTTAAATCATAAAAATCAGTAAATACTTATTTTCCTATTTTACAGATAGTTATACACATATATATTATTTTCTAAAAAATATTTTTACAAAGTGCATTTTGTTGTTTAATATAAATCTGTTCATATATCTTTTAAACATTTAAATTTCAATCATTTTTTATGTAATTGTTGTATTATTGTTGTACATGTATGTTGTTTTTACCGAATAAAAATCAATCAATCAATCAATCAATCAGGGCGAAAGATTTATTTATCTTCAGTTGCATAGCAAAGTGCAAGTAGGCAGCTATTCGTATTATTTGAGAAAAAATGGTGCAAAATCGACCACTGGTATAGAGATTTTTTTTGCAGCCGAACTATAGGCATGGGGTAGCGATGTAAGAAGCTACGGAGGGCCCTGTGTACAGGTCTACTATTCTATTAGTATATACATACATTAGAATGAATGGCTGACAAAAACAAAAAAACAAAAAAACAGGTAAAACAGACCTTTTTTGTAAAACCACAGACACAACAAACAAAAGCACCGATAAACCAAAATAGGAAGCACCGCATTAACCGTTAAGTAATAAAGTAACACACTGATTCTCAAGAAAGTGTCACTTTTGGGTGGTTAAAAAATCGAACAAATAAACAAGTCATATTATAATAGAGATCGCTCACGGTTATTTCACAACTTTGGTATCTCACGAAGCTAAGTCTAAAATATTGCACAGTAAATATCAGTTGAATTCAGATAACGAGAGACAACGTGAAGGCAATAAAACTTCTATTGAGTATTCTACGAGTCGTATATACCAATAGACTTGAAGCGATTGCGAGAAGTATAAGGGTATAATCCTTCGTAGAGGCAAGTGATTTTGTTTAGGACGCAGTTGAGCTTTAGAAATCTTCATTTTGTTATTTTTGAAAAAAGCAAAATGCTCTCCTTCTACCAAAAAGTAGCAATACGATCTCATTGTACTTATCTAACATGAAAGAAAACTATTCCTGCAAAACACTTTAAGTAAAAGATTTGAAATCCTCAAGGAAAACCCTATTTTAAACTTTAAAACTTCAGCCTGTCTGTATAAAATGCATATGCTTTTTAGAGCATCTAGAATGGTTACACTGCTATTCATGTCTTCTGCACTGTCCCGTACAATACACGATCTTAAAATGTGACAGTGAATTTTTTGTGTTTAGATATAATTATCAACATAAATGGCTAAATGCGGTATTGTTACATGAAAAAGTTGTATGTTTAACCACAAAGAAGGTTTTTGCGTTACAATTTGCCAGCCTGTTCGTTTTTTATATCAGATATCAGCAGTACAGCTTTGAATTTCAAGTTCTTTTTCTCAGTTCTTAAATAGAATAACTTGAAATCTCAAAAGTTGTAATTTGAGAGTTTCCGACAAGAATATTTCAAGATACATGCATCTAAAAGTCAAGCATCTTTGAATTGTGTATACTATGTTGTTATATGACAAAATATTACCATACAATCATCTTATTAAGGCAGTGAAACTTATTTTAAATTTGTATTTTACGGGACATTAACGTTGTATTTTTGATCGCACGATTTCTCCAGTCTTCCCACTAAGAAAATATCCAATTTGTGATGACAATAACACTTACATAAAACTTATAGATAACTAAACCGCAGAAGAACATCACTTCTAGACCCATATAAATTGCGAAATTAGGCAATTTATTTTTGCAGACTTGAAATTTGACCAAATTTTCCAAGAAAACAAATTAAAATTACAGATAAAGAGAGCAGATTACTCAGTCTAGGGCAGAGAATAAAGACGATGTATTATAATTAATTTAAAACATAATTTCTAATCCTCAGGTTTGTCGAAACGATTTTTCTTTAAAGAACTGCTATTAAAGGTAACCGTATTTTACGGGACACATTTCTGTATTATACGGGACTGCTCGACCGTCGATTTATTGCCAAAAATAGACCACAGTGCATCAGCGTTACATTTTGATTGCCCATTACAATCAGTTGAAAATATTTAGCGCATATATGGACATATCAAATTCAGTTTAAGGAGTAGGTAAACGAATATTTTGTTGACTAATGAAATCATAATATGAAAAATTCAAAAACTGAAAATTTCTCACATGTTTTCAATCTTTTGCAGCTTCCGATTGGCCTTTCATGTGTACACTTTTAAATGAATAAGACAATGTGTCCTTTCTAAGATTGTATCAGCTTCTTGCTTGGTCAATTCCTGTGCTACTCAGAATTACTGTCCCGTATAATACGTCCCGTAAAATAATTTTATGAAACGTGGAACTTATTTTCTACGAAGAATATTCGTTAAGGGTTACGATAGTTGTCCAATGACCAGTAGGGGTTGTCTCCCTTACACGGCAGGCAATAGGTTTCTTTCTTGTTTATATACTGGGTGACTTTGGCTTGACTTGTAAAATACACTTGAAAAATTACGTTTTTTTTTTCGGAATTCTAAGGACGCGTTAAAACAAAATTTGAATTTAATAGATAGTAAAAAAATATTTATGGCCTGTCAGGGTGACTGATTATGACCTCCTTGGTGAAAAAAACAAACCTTGTTAGCCTCATCCGAAACTTTGGAATGCATTGTTAATGCTTGGACTCGTAGAATACACAGAACTCAGTAACAAGAAACGGTCATGAGTTAAACAAAGCATTGTGTTCCAACGTATACCCATTAATCACTAGTCGAAAGGACTCGATAAAAGCAACCTTTCCAAGTCAAGTCTATTTGCTTCACACCGAAAGTCCTCAAAAGAACTGAAAGTAAATATTGACATCTTTAATTATGACATGCAAAAAATAGAAGGGTCCGTCAGTATCAGATATGACCATGCGAGTATTTCCGTGTATTTGAATCAATATTATAACTTAAATGTTTTAGGTAGTGGCACAAACTTCAGAACATGCACTTATTTGATTTAATCGACAACTCAAAACAAAATTATACATGCGTTTAAAGCCATGACACCATTCGTTACACTTTCTTGAGAATCAGTGAACAAACGACTTGGGTTGGGGGAGGTTGGGGTGGGGGAGGGGGTTCAAATTGATTTTACAAACTAACCATCTCCCAAGCTTCCATCGTGATTCATGTGACATTAGTTTGGCTCGTGTAAAGTTTTTTCTGTCTCTTCAATGATAGATCATAGCAACAGACAAGTCAAGAAATAACTTTCTGATAGAACAAAGACTCAACAGAAACATAGACTCTGCAGTTCTAGAGGAAAAGAAAACTACCTGAAACCCGATAAGACGAATCTTTTGCTTTCACTATTATTTCCGTGTTTCTAATTCCCAAGGACAACGCCGTAAAGAGTCTCATAAGATGTATACAGTGACATTACAAACACTTACCGTGTACATGTACCTCATTTAGAAAAACGTAAGAGTAAAATATAACTCCTAACCGCCGAGGCATCCTGGGTAAAACTGAATGTTTCTACAATGGTCTGTATTTCACAAAGATGATTATACGGTTACGAAATTTCAAGTTGGATAGATGTTCGATACAACAAACAGGTTAAAATTATAGCTGTTTCATGTCGATTATCTTTCAAAAGAAAGGATTTTGGATATCATATTGTGAACAGTCTCTAATAATTTTCCAAATGCAAATATTACATCAATTTGCATTTCACGAATCAATTACTAAACCAAAGTATTACCATATAAAAATGGCTAACAGAAAGATCTTCGTCATGGTAATTACGGTTTATCAGGAGTACGTCCTGTTTGCTTAAGAAAAATGCAAATTTCCACAAAGGTTCTATTATCATGCCCTAAAATTACTGCTTGCTCTTTGAACACACTGGTCTATTAGTTTTTGGGTTTATGTTATACCTGTTCAATGAATAGTGAAATGTTAAGACTGAAAACGTCTTATTCTAATACAGTGCGCCTACAGAAGCAATGGAAAGTTTCCGTGTTTTATTCTGCAACAGTTCACTTTTTCGGAACGCGTCAGGCTAATTGCTGACGTAACTGCAATTTCTAACGTAATCTTTGTGACGTTTTGAGACGTTAGACGGTGTAACGTCTCTTTTTCTTTCTAAAATCGAGGAAATTGAGATTGCACTAGCAGCACCAAAGAAAGGAGGGGAAGTCTGCCGGAGATGATAATATACCAGCAGAACTTGTTCAAGCTGGCGGGGAAACCATGATTGATGTTCTAACAGATATCTGCAACAGGATCTGGAGAACAGGAGAATGGCCAACCCATGGACTCACCATGCACCATTGAGCAGCTGTACGACAAGGCTTCAAATGCAGTCCTGATAAATGGTAGCACAGGAGAATGGTTCAGAACAACAGATGGAGTAAGACAAAGATGTCTTCTGTCACTCACCCTCTTCAACATTTTCCTCGAACGGATCATGTCTGATGCTCTGGAAGAACATGACGGAAAGGTTAGCATAGGCGGCAGAAACATTACCAATCTGCGGTTTGTCGATGACATAGACGCTCTAGCTAAGGAAGAGCAGGAACTACAGGCTCTAGTTGAAAGTCTCGACCAAACATGCACAAGGTATAAGATGGAGATCAGTGCTGAGAAGACCAACCTGATGACGAACAGCGCAGATGGCATCCAGAGGAAGGTCAAGGTAAAAGGGCAGAAGCTGGGTGCCGTAACAAGCTTCAAATACCTTGGAGCAGTTGTCTCAGATGATGGCTCAAAACAGGAGGTTATCAAGGATTGCACAAGCCACTTCAGTTCTTACCAAGTTGAAACCAATTTGGAGAGATAACAACATATCTCTTGGATCAAAGGTGAAACTTATGCACTCCCTTGTCATTTCCATATTTCTGTATGCCTGTGAATCGTGGACCTTGACAGCAGAGTTAGAGAAAGGAACGCAGGCATTTGAGATGAGATGTTACCGAAGGTTAATGAACATTTACAAGGGCCATATAACCAATGAGAAGGTTCGCAGAAAGATCCAAGCAGCGATTGGAGAGTATGATGAACTCCTGACGCTGGGCAAGAAACGAAAACTAAAGTGGTTTAGCCACGTATCAAGGTATTCTGGTTAAGCAAAGACGATTTTACAGGGCACAGTGAAACGAAAAAGAAGAAGAGGTAGACGCAAGACAATATTAAAGAGTGGACAGGGAGGATTTTGCCAGCTCATCTAGGATAGCTAAAAACCGGACAAGGTGGAAAGGGATTGTTTCGAAGTCATCTTCCATTAAGGTTATGGGATAGAAAATAGAATTGCCTATACGCAAATACGCAAGTGCGTAATGAAATTTTGACAATATTTCATCACGCGCCTGCATATTTGAATATGATGATAGTTTGCGAATTGGACAAGATTTCAATAGTAACTGTAAACAAACGCTTCTCTTTAAATATCTTTGGCGCTAGACTCTTGTCCTGAAGGGATATAAACGTAATTGTACGTAACAACTAATCACCCCTAGTTACGCCCCTATATAACTGAGGCTACAAAGCGGCTTTGAAAAGCTTAATACCAATGGAAGTTTAACTACGGCCCTCACACATAGTTTGATTGATAGTTTCTGGACGGTGGCATGGCTGATCTGTGTCCACTTTTCCGTACAGGCTTAACATTGTTTGTTGTTACTCATTGCCCGGTCCCTCCAGTCCTAAACCAAATATTGCTCTGCTTTCATATTCCAGCTGAAAAATCCATTCTTGCAGTTTGGAGGGGTTTTATGTGCTTTGAAAACTGTTTTCCACATTGTGGCATTTTTCTGAATATGTATCAGTCTGCATCTGTCCATTTCTGACCTGAAGTTGATAAAATTTGATTATCAATATTGCTTTTGCTTGAATTACATTTGCTCATTCTTTGCTTGCATGGGTTCATGTAGTATGGTTTGAGCATAAGAAATAAGAAAACAAAAACCTAAAACTTGTCTAAAACTTCAAAGATGCAGCTGCACAGCAGATGAATATGCATACATTTTATACAGTTGTCAGATGATTTTTACAAGGAAACAAAACATTCGCACCACTCCGAACTACCCCCCCCCCCTCCCCCACTCCACACCCACCCTCACCACCTACCCACCAATTACCCAACAATAATGAGACAAAAATGAAGCAACACACACACACACGCACATACACACACACACACACACACACACACACACACACACACACACATCTCTACCCGTTGTAAAGCTCTCCCAATACTCCCGGCCATCTCTAATTAGATAGTAAGCATAAAATAAAAAAATGAAGTATAAATGCAAACAAAAGATATATGTTCAAAAGAGCTGCTTGTTGTCGAAAAAAAATCATGTAAATGGTGACCGACACTGTAAGTTGAAACTGTTCCTACCATTCATAATAATAATTGAGCCGCGACACGAGAAGAACAACAAAGTGGTTGTGCGCGCATCGCAGCCTCAGATCAACATAGGACTCCATCTAGTCTGATCAGATTTTCCCTAAGCACTTAAAGGGTAGCCAAGGGTTTATGCTACCTCCATGCGAATAGCAAAGACTCTTGTCAGACTGGGCGAATGCCCAGGCTGATCTGAGTCTTCGCTGGGTACACACCACATTGTGGTTTTGTCGTGCGGGGGCTTATTTATTGGTCATGTTACCATAAGTCTTGAGATACAAAGGAATATATTGAAGAAGTAGCACCAGGCTTACAAGTTGCCCCTTTTGCAGTTTCTATCTGCTCGGCATCCTTTGGCTGCAAAAATGTCGCATTATTGTTCGTATTACTTTGTTTTACGATGTCATGTTTTACTTTGATCAGCCTCATAAATGGCTTTGGAATTCTCTCAGACCTGTTTTTGTTTTTGGTCAATGTGTTTTTCCCATGAATTCCTTTCTTAAACCCCGTTTTCCACATCCGCCTTCGGATTTTTTTAAAACACCATAATGTTACATGTATAGCAGGAAATAAATAAACAACCACACAGAATGTTGGATTTTATATTCGAAGTGAGTCAGAATCAGACTATCACTATTCATCTTTATACAACACCTAAACAATAAATCCACATTTTCAGGCCACAGCATATGTGATGAAAATAATATGAATATTTTCTCAGTGATTCTGAGAATATGAAGAAAAAAAATCAGCATTTTTGAGTGTCAGAAATAGTTCCAATCTAGCATTGAATTGTTGAGTATAAATTCACTGTTTGTCGGGTCAGTTGTTAGTATACTGAAAGGAATTAAAAACTTCCACTTTTTATTGCTTGCTGCTGATATGTTCACTCATGACAGTGTTGAATAGTTAACGACAAAATGCTTGAAACTTATCAAATTTAAATATTACGCAGTTAATTCGTATCATTTACTTAAATGACGTCAGTAAAGGAGTGTTACGTCACTGAAATTCATACAGTGATGCCGGCGTTATCTTATGGAACACTGTTTTCGACCATTTCGTACTGTCTTAATATTGTGACGCCATCCACGTTGATTTGCAAGTATCATTGCGGATGCGGCTGTCGCGCAGAGCCTATTACGGAGACAGCGTCGACGTTACTTAACGTCATGACCTCTGTTTTTTTTTATCTCGGTTTGGTGCTTTTCTGACGGTCTTTTGAGCTTCCTGTAAACAATGCACGTCGTCTGGGATTTTGAATTGCCGTAATAAACACATAAAATTGTCACGCGACGTCTCTTTTTGAAATTTCAGCATTTATCTGGCTCAAAACTCTGCGCATGTTTGCGATATTTAGGCGCAGTAAGCTAAATAAAGCCACAGACCGAGTTCAAACTTTTAAAATTCAATTTTACATTTGAGAGAAATGTTTCATCAGAAAACTGTATACATGCCTTATGTAATTGGTACTAAGAACACGAGGAGCACGTGCTTTTTCCTGACCGATTCGGTTGAACGATTTCAGGTTCGGTATATTGATATAATCAGTTACAAGTGAATATATATGTGGTAAAATTTTGGTGGACGTAGCTTCTATCATTTTTGAGATATTCAAAATTAATGGGTGGAAGTTTTTAAATCCTTTCAGTATAGATATATCACGAGCGCGGAGCGCGTGATATGATCTATTTTACAACTGACTACTCAACAATCACTGCTAGAGCTGACATATTTCTTAAACAGCAGGAAGGTTGGATTTGATTTTACCAAAGAGAAATAACTTTTACTGGTTTGGTGAGTGAAATATTACAGATTATGTAGCCCTTAGTCAAGTTTTGTAGGTATGTTTCTTTAATTGTTCTTTAATCCCGTTCGATGAGTTTATTGTTGCTGTCTAACAAACCACCTACGCATGGGGAAGTTCAGCTAAGATGTATAGGGTATCATCTTGCTTTCTGTCATTTCTTACATTTTCGACAAATTTTGCCACAGAATGCTTATGTTGTAAATAATGTCTACATTTATATACATTCTTCTCGACCACATATGCCATGCTTAGTAAATTACTTCAGTGCTGGCTTGATACAAATGAGCCGTGACACGACAAAACCAAAAATGTGGTTGTGCGCCCATCGCAGACTCAGATCAGCCTGGGCATCCGCCCAGTCTGATTAGAGTCTTCGCTGTCCGCATAAAGGTAGCATAGACTCTTAGCTACCCTTTAAGTGCTTAGCGAAGAGTCTGATCAGACTGGGTGGATTCCCAGGCTGATCTGAGCCTGCGCTGGGCGCACAACCACATTGTTGATTTTCTCGTGTCGCGGCTCAAATATATTGCATTGGTAGCTTCACACTAAATATTAAGTGCTACGTACTCCGCCTCTTTGGGCGAGAAGATTTGGTAAAGAGAAAAATTCATAAGGAGCATGTTACTGCTCCGATTTATTAAATTTAAGCCTCGACACGACAAAACCAACAAAGTGGCATAGGCACCCAGCGACGACTCGGATCAGCCTGGGCATCCGTCCAGTCTGTTCAGAGTTTTCGTCGTCGGCATGGAGCTAGCTTAGACCCTTAGCTACCTTCCTCAAACAGTACAATGAAGACTAATCAGACAGAGCGGCTGCCCAGGCTGATTTCCGTCTTCGCGTGGCGCACATGCCGTTTTGTTGGTTTTTGTCGTGTCGCGGTTCAATTATACTAAGATTAGAAAGGAAGTCGAAATATTTGAATATATTGAAGAGGTTGAGATTCTTTCTCTCATGCAGGAAGTATTTGTGGTTATTTTATTTTGAGACCCCATCAGTAGAAAAATATAATATTTTTTTGCAAATCTGTTGGTAAACGATTGCATGGCAGACTCAACGCTTGTGTGTTTTTTCACTGAATTTGAAGTACTAGAATGGACTATTAAAATAGAAGAAGTTTGGAAGAAGTTTATATGTATAGTCAAAGAATAACCTTGACATCTTGTATATATAATTCTTCGTGAACTCATTAAGACGACTGACTGTATATACCAATTTTTAGGCCAAAATCTTCAAAACTTCCCATGTAATCTTATATTCCAGCATTTTCCCATATTTGACCTTGCTGTAAAAAAAGGTCACGGTCAACCGAAGGTCATGATTTGAACAATCTTGATAGTACTCGAGTACCCAATGCTACATACATGTATTAAGTTTTAAGGCCATCGGTCAATTGGTTCTGGACTAGAGGCTTTTTAAAGGTTTTTACCATGTATGGGCATGGAGGCCATGTTGGTCATGTGACCTGGACGTTTTAACAAATTTTCAGCCCCTGGATCACTGGAGACTCTACATGAAATTTGGTTTCAGTTGGTCCAGTGGCTTTTGAGGAGATCGTTTGATATTGTCAACATGAGAGAGTGGTCAAAAGTCAAAGAATGACATTGACCTCTTTTGCTCATAAATCTTCATGTACTCATTAAGATGAATGTATATACCAATTTGTAGGGCTGGAATCTTCAATACTCTCCATGAAATCATATGTTCTAACATTTTCTTATATTTGACCTTGCCGTTAAATGGTTAAGGTCAATTCAAGGACACCATTTTCAATAATCTTGATAGTACTGGAATACTCAATGCTACAAGTTTCAAGGCCATCAGTCTTGGTTCTGGAGAAGAAGATTTAAATGGTTTTTACTATATATGGGCGTGGAGGCCATGTTGGTCGTGTGACCTGGACCGTTTGAACAAATTTACATTCTGTCAACCCCTGATGGCTCTATATTAAATTTAGTTACAATTGGCCCAGTGGTTTTTGAGGAGATTGTTCAAAATTGTCAAAATATGACATTTCTGTGCTCACAAATCTTCATGTACTCATTAAGATTACTGTGTATAGCAATTTTAGGCCTAAATCTCGAAAACTTTCCCTGAAATCTTATGTTCTAGGATTTTCCATATTTTACCTTGCCGTAAAAGTGGTCAAGGTCAACCCAAGGTCATAATCTGAATAATCTTGATATTACTCGAGTACCCAATGCTACATATCAAATTTCAAGGCCATCAGTCGATTGGTTCTGGAGAAGAAAATTTTTAAAGTTTTTACAATATATGGGCGTTGCGGCCGTTTTGGTCATGTGACCTAAACCGTAGAATTAAATTTTCGTTCTCTTAAGCCCTTGATACTCTATGTGAAATTTGGTTTCAATTGGCCTAGTGGCTTTTGTGGAGATTGTTTGAAATTGTCAAAATATGAGAGTTCTGGGTCAAAGGTCAAAAAATGATCTTGACCTCTTGTACTCATAAATCTTCATGTACTCATTCAGGCAATTGTAGGTATCAATTTTCAGCCCAAAATCTTCAACAGTTTCCAAGATATCTTATGTTCTAACATTTTGCTTTATAAAAGCACAAAGAAGCAAATTTGACCTTGCCGTAAAAAGGTCAAGGTCAACCCAAGGTCATAATTTGAACAATCTTGGCAGTACTCGCGTAATTAATACTACATACCAAGTTTCAAGGCCATCGGCTTATTGGTTCTGGAGAAGAGGATTTTTTAGGTTTTTACATATATGGGCATGGCGGCCATGTTGGTCATATGGCCAGGAAAGTTTGAACAATTTTTCGTTCCTAAGCCACCTGAAGGCTACATGTGAAATTTAGTTAAAATTGGCCCGGTGGTTTCAGAGGAGAAGTCGTTTGAAATTGTTGACGGACGGATGACGACGACGACTACGACGACGGAAAACGGAGCTGCCTATCCTATAAGCTCCCCCGGAGCCTTCGGCATAGATGAGCTAAAACATACCAGCAGCACTTGTTCAAGCAGGCAGGGAGAGCATGAGTGATGTTTTAATAAAGATCTGTAATCGGTTATGGAGAACAGGAGAAGTGCCGACCCAATGGACTCAGTCACTGATTGTTGCAGGCCCTTAAAAGAGCAACCTAGGCCCTCTACGAATCGAACTAGAGTACCTACCATAGTAGTATTTTGGGCATGCGCACTCGCATTACCAACTGAACGCCAAAAGTTGCTATAATAGTAGATTATCATGGAAACGGAAATAGATACTATGCATTTTATTGCCTTTTTCCGGCATGTAGTCTTTAAAAACGCTAATTTATAGATTAAATGATAATATATACCCTAAATTATAGAAATATCAGTAAAATACCCACAAATCGCAGCACTTGTTCAAGCAGGCAGGGAGAGCATGAGTGATGTTTTAACAAAGATCTGTAATCGGTTATGGAGAACAGGAGAAGTGCCGACCCAATGGACTCAGTCGCTGATTGTTGCCAAATGAACGCCAAAAGTTGCTATAATAGTAGATTATCGTGGAAACGGAAATAGATACTAAGCATTTTATTGCCTTTTTCCGGCATGTAGTCTTTAAAAACGCTAATTTATAGATTAAATGATAATATATGCCCTAATTATAGACTTTTGTATGAACAAATATCAGTTAAATACCCACAAATCGCGAGAGTCTTCAATTGGTACTAGAGTAACGGAGGTCCAGACCTCGGTTGATCTTTGCTAAGTTAATGACGTCATTTTAGTAGCTACCATCGGACTTTGATTGAAACTTTAGTAAAGATAGTAGCAACTTTAGTTCCATTCGAAGTGGGCCCTAGATAGTTTCCATTATGAGAGATTTACCATCATATTCACTTTGATTGCTATAATCGTGTCTTTACCAAAGGACCTCTGACAGTTGTAATGTAAATTTACCTATAAAAGTGATTAAAAATGAACTTTCGGTATACTTCAAAATGTCCACGGAAATGTGTTCCCCTAAACTCCTTTAGTTGACACAAAAACAATTTTTTGGGAAGCACACAAACTGAGATTTTTGGTGTAAAAAGCATGTTTTTATTATTGAATGTATGGAAAACAGGAAAAGACCCTCTGCATATGAAAATAAGGCTAGCATACTTTTCTTTACACATTATTGTATGCTATAATGCTGATATAGTGTTTTCTTTATTTTAAACATGTTTAACAAAATACAATTCATCAAATATCCAAAATTTAATGTATTATAGATGACTGAAAATTTCACTTACCCTTCTTAGGAAAGTCGGCCCGAGTTAGTCTGCAGGCATGATATTTCTTCAAAATCAGTACCAGAACTTCTTTAAAATGCAGAAGTCTACATGCTATGCTAAAATTATCACCATTGGCTTCCCATGAAAGCTGCAGTAATTTGTCGAAAAATAGGCAATGCACTGAAACTGTCAGAGGTCCTTTAGTGCGCTACATGTGCATATGTATATAAGATATAACTAATTTTCTTACCCAGTTCGAGATTATTTTTATTTGAAAGTATGAGTTACCATACTTTTCACCTATATCATTATAAACGTGTCTTTAACAAACTTAGTGCAACAAATGCGCATATTTCTATTTAACTTCTTCAGACTTGCTAACCAGAAATTCGGGAGGGAGAAAAAGAGATGGGTGGATTTCAATCGGTAACACCCAGCTGTCTCCAAACCACATTTACTGACGCAATCCGCGAGCCAGAACAGTTGTAGACCTCAGGTAAGTGATGCCTAAAGTTGTAGACGTCAGTTTGAAGACGTCTGGTAAGTGATGCCTAAAGTTGTAGACGTCAGTTTGAAGACGTCTGGTAAGGGACGCCTAAAGTTGTAGACGTCAGGTAAGTGACGCCTGAAGTTGAAGATGTCAGGTAAGTGACGCCTAAAGTTGTAGACGTCAGGTAAGTGACGGTCACAGTTGTAGACGTCCGGTAAGTGACGCCTGAAGTTGTAGACGTCAGGTAAGAGACGATCACAGTTGTAGACGTCAAGTAAGTGACGCCTGAAGTTGTAGATGTCATGTTACTGACGCCTAAAGTTGTAGACGTCAGGTAAGTGACGCCTGGAGTTGTAGATGTCAGGTAAGTGACGCCTGAAGTTGTAGACGTCAGGTAAGTGACGGTCACAGTTGTAGACGTCAGGTAAGTGACGTCTGAAGTTGTAGACGTCAGGTAAGAGACGGTCAAAGTTGTAGACGTCAGGTAAGTGACGCCTGAAGTTGTAGATGTCATGTTAGTGACGCCTTAAGTTGTAGACGTCAGGTAAGTGACGCCAGAAATTGTAGACGTCAGGTATGTGACGCCTAAAGTTGTAGATGTCAGGTAAGTGACGCCTAAAGTTGAAGATGTCAGGTAAGTGACGTCTAAAGTTGTAGGTGTCAGGTAAATGACGCCTAAAGTTGAAGATGTCAGGTAAGTGACGCCTAAAGTTGTAGACGTCAGGTAAGTGACGCCTAAAGATGTAGATATAAGGTTAGTGACGCCTAAAAGTGAAGATGTCAGGTAAGTTACGCCTAAATTTGTAGACGTTAGGTAAGTGACGCCTTAAGTTGTAGATTTCAGGTAAGTGACGCCTTAAGTTGTAGACGTCAAGTAAGTGACGCCTAAAGTTGTAAACGTCAGGTAAGTGACGCCTGAAGTTGTAGACGTCAGGTAAGAGACGCCTAAAGTTGTAGATGTCAGGTAAGTGACGCCTTAAGATGTAGATGTCAGGTAAGTGACGCCTTAAGTTGTAGAGGTCAGGTAAGTGACGTCTGAAGTTTTAGACGTCAGGTAAGTGACGCCTAATGTTGTAGACGTCAGGTAAGTGACGCCTAAAGTTGTAAACGTCTATGTTTAGGAAAACGCCAAGGAACAAAATGCTCAGACAATAATTGACAACCCTACTTTTCAACATCAGGGTTACCTGGCAATATTTGATAGGAGTCAATTGTATCGTACTTCATTTCTGCGCATGCGCAGGAATAATTTTATATTGCGCAGAAAAGCTTATTATGCAGGAATCTCGAAAAACACTTTAAATGACCATTATCCTATGCTCAGGCTTTACGCATGCGAGAGTTCTCAGATTATGTCCCTTTGAATTTAAAATATTGGGATTTTTTAGGCATCATTATACCTGTGCCTGTCCATCTTTTTTCAAAGTTTCTTCGTCAACATTTTTGTTATGTCATTGCTTTCATGGCATAACGATAAAATTGGAAGAATCGTTACACACCCACTAGTCATTACGATTTCGATTTTCTATGGAAATCCCACTGAAAGTGGCTTTAAACAGCCTTTGAAGGAATCACAGTACCCTGACCTGTGGTTCTAATTTTCGCATCAGAAGGGGTCAAAGTTCGATTTCTTTGGCATACAGCGTTGCCTTAGGCCTTGCTGTAGTGGGGTGCAGAATCTGGGGAATCATTATTCACCTACCAACCCCAAAAACTTTTAACTTGAGCAATTTTGATAATTTTACTCTGTGAAAATGAAAAATTACCCCTTACATATTCAAATGACCTTTGTAGCATGTCTAGTATTTGGAAACTAAACCCAATAAATTTGTTCAATAGGCAAATAGATACTTTTTGGAAATTAGTAAAAACTAAATGTTCATGATTTCCGCGATTGCCATAACAACATAAGGAATTTCATGAATAGGAACCTTTTTTACTCAGTATATGTTGTAACCACTCATTAGGGCCGTCTCGCGTATGTTGTGATTCCTCATTAGAACCGTCTCGCCGAGACGGTTCTAATGAGGGGGTCACAACATACTTTTTCGATGAGAACTAAGAACAATTATCAATACTCCACCTTATCTGGGACACTCAAACAAACATAGTTGTAGTTTATACAGCTTTCTATGGAACGCCACAACTGTCTTATATTAGGACATGTCATTATGTTATATGGACAAGCATTATATGTTGTTCAGTTACATTATGTTTCGTCAGTTTGACATGCTGTCTTTCTCATTCGTTATTATATGCTGTTCATTTTCAATTTGTCTTGTCTGAAAGCCATAATATCATCTCGGTTTAACAGCCTGTCTTCTTTACTCGTCATTATATGTTGTTCATTTTCATTATGTATTGTCTGAAAATCATTATACCTTGTCAATTTGACATGTTGTCTTCTTCACTCGTTATTATATGTTGTTCATTTTCATTATGTATTGTCTTTAAATCTTTATTAGTCAGCTTAACAGGCTGTCTTCTCCACTCGTTATTATATGCAGTTCATTTTGCATTTTATCTTGTTAGAAAGCCTTTATGTCATGTCTGAAAACCATTATATCCTGTCAGTTTTACATGCTGTCATCTTCACTCGTTTTTATGAGCTGTTCATTTTCATTGTGTCTCGTCAGTTCGACACGCTGTCTTTTTCAGTCGTTATTATATGCTTTTCATTTTCACTATCTCTTGTTAAAATCACATAACGTCTTGTCAGTTGGACATGTTGTCTTGTCCACTTATTATTGTGTGTTGTACATTTTCATTTTGCCTTGTCAAAAAATAGTATGTCTTGTTAGTTTGACATGTTCTCTTGTCAAGTCTTGTGTTGTGGGGTGCTGTGGGGTGGGACGTGCCGGTTGGCAGGACAAACAGGAATAGAATACTTTACCTCTAACATCTTATCTGCCCTGAACCCTCTCCCAGGACCCCACCCTACCTCTTCCCTAGCCTACCTTTCCCTTCCCTAACTCACCATTTTCCAGCAAACCATTCTCACCATACCCTCATACCCAAAGTCAAAAATGAAAAATGCTCATTAAATTCGAAACCCTTAAGTAAGACAGTTACTGAAAGTATAAAGAGGCACTCCACAAGCCTTAGCCCCATCTAACCACCACCACATACCATTCCCTCCCCTCCCATGATCTGCTCTGCTTTACTCCATTTTACTCTACCCTACATACACCCAACAATACCCAAACCAAGCCCCATCCTTACGCCTACCTCCTCTATACGCACCAATATCTCAACCTCTTTCCCTACCCCTACCCTTCTCTATCCTACTATTCATTATGCTAACACCTATGCCTACGCCCACACATATTCAACCCAATGCTTCCACCTACCCTTACAATCCCACAACAAACCCTCATCCATCCCAATCCCACCCAGTCCTCTTCCATCCCAATCCCACCCAGTCCTCTTCCCATATCCCGTCCTACCCTACATTACCATACCCAAATGCTCCAAGCCTTACCCAGATATCCACCCCACCATTTGTTCTTCCCCATGCCATGCAATCCAAACCCCTTCGCATACCTTACCTTACCTACTCTTCCCCTCCTCACTCCACCCCGTTTACGCAATTCCCACCCAAACCCTCTTATACCATATCCTATCATACACTACACGACTTACGAACATGCTCTCGGCTCCACCCTAATCCCAATGTCAACACTTGTTCTTTCCCACACCGTGCCATCCAAACCTCTTCACTCACCCTACCCTACTTACCACACCCCCCAGTCTATAACTACCACAACCAAACCCCTACTCTTGATGGTTACCCGCCCGAAACCACTCCCATCCAGATCCCTATTCCCGCCACTAACGGTTCTATACACAACGCCAGCCAAACTCATTTACCTATCCTTCCGAAGTTTACACACTCACCACTACCCCACCACCACTCCTTCCTCACAGCTACTCTTACCCCTCTCACTACCCATATCTTTCCTTACCCTATCCTGTTTACCCTACCCACTTTATCCCCACAACTCCAAGCATACACTCTACCCATCCCAAACAACCCCAGCCCATTCTCCTACCCTACCTTCCTACTCATTCATACCACAAATTTCCATATCCACGCCCCTGCCCTATGTATGATTTAGAATACCATGATTCCTATCCCCTTCCCCCTCCCCCCAACGCTAATCTACCGTGTAATACACAAGCAACGACAGGCATGCAGGCAGACCGGAAGATAAATAGATGGATTTCGGGAGGAACTAGAAAATGTGTTTATGAAACACTATGCCCCTTATGCTTACCTCTAAAAAGGGTTCGCTTTGCAGAAAGGGGCATTAACCGGTTCGTTTACATCTTAGTCGGACATTTTGTTCGCAAGCACGGCTTATTTTTCATGAATATGCCACACATGGAATTTCAAGTTCCTTTCTCTAATAGTTCTTGACTGTATGTAAGGGGACTTTTGTACCATAGGCTTCAATGCACTAAGTCGAAAAAGGGGCCTTACTCGATCAAAAATTAACATTTTTCTGTTTCAAAAGTAAATCATCTACACCTTGGACAATGTCTTCCTCCACAAAATCATGATCCTAACATCAGGGGCTCTCGAGATATTTTGTCAACAAGGTTCCATAGACTTAATTGCACTAATTTGAAAAAGGGACATAACTCGGTCAAAAATTCACATTTTTTTTTCAGGTCATCTACACCTTGGGCAATGTCTTCCAGCAAAAAATCATGATCCTAGTACCTAATACCATATTTCACGAAGATATCCCAAACGATTTCTGAGTTATTGCGCGCACAAGAATGTTTACGGACGGACGGACGGACAGACAGACGGACGGACAGTGCCATGACATAATACGTCCGTTTTTTTTTTTCAAAACGGGCATGTAAAAACTAGGGATGATGATAAAGAATAAGTTTTTTTAAGGAATTTTGCCTTTTAGAGTATTTATTTTGACACAATGGGTTTGTTGTCTCCCATAAGCTAGTGACTCTTTTCTAATTCAGTTTTAGTGGAAACATTTACTTAGTAATGCGGCAGATCAATAATACATGTATGTGAATGCTTGTATAGCATTTTTTGTAAATGTATGCACATGCGGACCTGCTGTTGTAAAACAATTGTAGTTAATATCAAAACATTACTATAAATATGGGGGTCTGGGGGTCTGAGCCCCCCCCCCCCAGAAGACAGCCACATTTTAAAAACGCAATTCAAATGGAATTAACTGCAGACTATTTTGTTTTTGTTTTGGAAAGTTTGGGTGGAGCCAGATTATTTAGTTTATTTTTCACTCATTTTTTAGGCAAGAATATTTATTTAAATCCCCTCATGAACCAATTTATTTTTTCTTGCACATCCATAGACAGAGATTTTTTTTGCAAAATATACCAGCCCCCCGCCCCCCCCCCCCCCGCCTCGGAATATCAAATGGTCGGTCCCTAAATGTTTTACTTCTCTTTTTTTCTTTTTATTTTATTATACCCCACCCCCCTCGAAATATCAAATGGTTGGTCCCTAAATGTTTTACTTCTCTTTTTTTATTTTATTATTTGTCAGACTTCATACTCTAACATCTTCGTTTGGGGGTTTTAGGGAGGTATAAAGGGATCAGAGAGGCAAGTGAGATTTAATGTGAATTTCTAACATCTTGGGCTGACAAAAGTCTACCCATACCTATACTTACCGTACTCTTTCTACCATTCCTATGTCATCCCCAAAACTCCCAGCACATACTCCACCCATCCCAATCAACCCCAGCCCATTCTCCTACCCTACTTACCCACCCATTTACACCACAAAACCCCGCGTCCTAGCCCCTGCCCTATGTATTACTTAGCATACCCTGACTCCAAATGCTCCCGCCCGAAGCTACTGTTTAATACACGAGCAACGGCACACAGAAAGATGAATGGATGGAATTCGGGAAGAATAAAAAAAGTGATGAGCTGACAGACAAATGGCCGATCAGATGGATGCGCATATGCACGGATGGACAGCTGGACTGGCAGACATACACACACATATATACTGACAGGCAAATCGGCGATCGGAAAGATGCATGGATAGACCTACAGAAATACACGCACATATATAAACATATGGACAGACGGACAGACGCATGTATGCCCTTGCACTGCGCCAAAACCCCCAATGATTGACGGGCGGATGGATGGAATGCTGGACGGACGACATTCAAACACTATTATAATGTCTAGTGAATATTCCGTGTAGGTACTGTACTACCGGACGCCCTAACAGTTACCGGGTTTCTGGTACAGGGTTTTATCGATTTCTGGTGCAGGTTTGATCAAGGCAACAACATAACGTTTTAACACAACAACATATAATGATGACTTAACAGCAGGTTAAGATAAGTTGAAATGATACTCTATGAATGAACTATGTTGATTTAATCGCATAGAATGATTCTTTAACTTTACATAACGGCAAGTTAATGCAAAAAATCAGCCAGTTAACAAGACAACATGACAGATTGACAAAACATGATGATTTTCTGACAAAACATAATGGAGAGTAACAGCATCAAATAACAAACAAATAAGACAGTACAAAAAGCGACTAGATGAAATTGGGTTCTGAAAATACATAATGAAAACGAACAGCCTACAGCTGCCCGTTAAAAGACCGAATGACAAACTGATAAAGCACGATGGTTTCTGACAAGGCATAATGGTTTCCCAACAAGACATAATGGTTTTCTGACAGTACATACCAGAAGAGAACAGCATATACTAACGACTCAACCAGACAACATGTCATGGTGGCAAGACATTATGGTTTTCTGACAAGCAATTATGAAAATCAGCAGTATACAATAGCGAGTTAACCCGACAGCATATCAAACTGACAAGAGATCACAGTTTTCAGACAAAACTTTATAGAAATGAATAATATAGTAGTGTTTGTCAAAAGAACGTAATGACATGTCCGAATGTAAGATAGTTGCGGCGTTCCATAGCTTTCATTATAAGCCTTTCAAACTGACATGTCAAACGACAAACACCTGTCATCTATCTGTCAGTAGTGTAGACCAGGACGATGCGACTCTTACACTGTTGCCCGATCCTAGCACATACTGATAGGTTTCCTCTGTGTGACTTTAGTCAAATGTCCCTTTCCTGAGACACATTGAAATGGGAAAAACCCAATCAAGATTTGAAACAATGGTATTATTTTTAACCTTTCTAACATTTTTTTAAAAAAAGATTCTCCTTAATACTTGATAAGCGATGTTTCCCTAAATAAACATATTTCCATTGTATACTGAGCTTTTTTGATGACGCACATTTGTCTATTGTTTTTTTAACTTCCTACTTAGATATGCTCAGTCTCTTGGCTTTTTTGAAAGTATTTACGGATGTACGAGTACTTAAGTCAGGAGTAGGCTCTTCATAGAATCTCACTGTTTTTTTTTTTTTTTTTTTTTAACTTTTGTGATTAAATTGAAAGTGGGGCTTTTGTCAACTATAATAATTGTGAAAACATAGGTAAATCTTATGCTGGAGTCAAACTCAATTGTATAAGCAAGATTCTGACATACCAAAATAAAAACTTCTTCCTTTAAAATAGTTTTATTTGAATGCAGATTTATGTGAAATGCCAGTTTACTTATGCAATCAATTATATGATATGCCCCACCCCCTCCCCCTTCCCCCTCCACCATCACAACCACACAGCGTTAATTTTTATGGGCTGTAATTTTACTTTGCGCTTTGAAAAATTGCTGCGTCTGAGATATTAATTAAGTGTTATTATTTTTCTCGGCGCAGCCGAATATAATTTCAATATAATTTCACTTTTATTCCACATTTCACAAGATTTCCATTTGTCAAATAACGCGTATGTCAAAATTCAGTCAATAATATCAAAGGCTAATAAATATTAAATCTTCGGGTTTTTTTTTTTTTTTTTTTTTTTTTTTCGTTGTCCTGCACTGCGTGAATACTAACACACTGTTGGACGTTAATTCACAATGCTTCTATTGTTCGTAAATTTACAATGATTTTTTTTTTCGAAAACAGATTCAAAACTTAATTTTTGTTTTCATTGTAGATCTACTTTCGATTTCTGCTTTCGGTTTAATTCACATGAACAAACATTGCATCATGTTGGTAATTGTTTTGGAACCAGATCAAGATTGACCGCGGTCCATTTTAGAATTCCAAATTGGATGGCTCAATCTTGAGAAAGGCCATTGTCGCTACCCAATGTCAAAATTACGGTTGTGGGTATCTACCGACATAGCTCACTTGAGTCATATTTATGAGTCAACTCTTGACCTAGATACTTATTACAAAACACACTTCCATTTAATCTGCGCCTATTATTTTTTTAAAGATTTTTCTTGTTTCTATTGTTATCTAATATCGGAGCGAGTTTGAAAAAAACGTTTATCATTAACAACGGTTCTGGAGCATAAATAAATAGTATATTTCGAAAAGCTCTCTCAACTTCTCATAAAGTCTCGTTTTATATGTAGTTTTCCAATTTCATACTCCTTTTCCCGGGATCTGTACAGTAAAGAACTTATATTACATTTTCCTTGTCCTGCAGCTAAAATAACGATACACAAAGCCAAAAATATGACCGTTGGGATGGCGACCATCTTGGATATTCCTGAAATGAAATTTCCTGCAGTTCCTCTTCCCTGGCAGCGAAGCGTAAACCCTAGTTAGTCAAACTCACAGGCGCTTGAAGTTCTATGCTAAAAAAAACTCAAATCTTGACGCAGTCTATAGGCCATTTCTTCAAAATGGCTAATAGCCCGGATGTTTAGCGGCATCATTGAAATATATTTAAATTAATTTAATGGCATAAAACTAAAATCGCCTGTGGTCAAACTTGATCTATAAGGTGGATTTACACGGCGAAACGTGTTGCAGGACAAGTCTGTCATGCAATATGTGTCGTTGTGTAAACCGACCTCTAGTTTTTTATGATGAGTCTGTGCCGAGCGATTCTGATAACAGCCTGCGTTTGAACACTGATGTGCAGCGCAATACTCCTATTAGTGGCAATCTGCCTTTGAATTGTACGGCCAACAAATGATCTTACAGTCCAGAGTCTGGGTTGTGGCTGAAGTGCCTCCCCTGGAAGCCTCATCCCCCCGCACCACCCCCCCCCCCCCCACCCACACACCTCCTCCCCACAGTTCTTCCCATAAAGCGTACCCCGCTTGGCTGGGTAGCACGTACGTGTATTTACTGAAGAGATATAGTATGAATGTGTAGGGATACCCCAGTACCAAAGCGGAATCCATGTCGTGCCTGCAGTTGCCTATAGTCCGTGTCATACGTCAGAAATCTGACAAACCCTGGTGATTTATGATAGACAGTCCAGAGTGTTGCCGGCATGTAACCTGGATCCTTCGACATACTTGTATAGAATGACCAAGATGGGCACAGACCGTAATGCAAGTGTTATACACTCAAGAGAAAAAGAAAGGCTACACTTTTTGTAATGGAAAATGCAGTAGATGTTATTTGAAGCGTCAGATACAGGCAGTTGGTTTTCTGGTTTATAAAAAAGGACATACATATCGAACAAGCCTTTGACTGGCCATGATAATCCATTACCAAGAAAAGAAGTACGTGCTGGTAACAAGTGGTTTAATACTAGCTGACTTTAATGTCAGTTACTTATTACGTTTCCGACGTTTCTGAACGTAATAGTTAATCCTAACGTGTTAGTTTTTGTTTTCTGACCAAAACGATTTTCTGCATTGCCAGCCACCAACATGATCAGTGTATATTCAAATCGATTTTTTTTTTGCATCGAAATGATCAAGACTGAAATAAAAACGCTACACGATATAATGAAGCTCTGAATTCCAGTTATATGGTGTAGTGTTCCAGTTATATGGTGTAGTGTTTTTATTTTTCTAGCTTTCAAATTTACTCCCAGCGCTTGAGTTTAATTTCGTAGTTGTTTTCCCAATTCTAGTAACGATAGTCTCCAAGAGGCTCATTTCCTCCTACAATTACTTATTTAAATACATAGTCCAAGTGGTTAATATAAATATCAAGTGGATCAAACAATGTACCCTTGTTGTTTTAATTTCCTTTCTATTGTTCTTGCTACAGCTTCCTTGTCTGGTTTTCTTGTTTTATTTTCCTTTTTTCTATTGTTTGCAAACAGCGCAGACCCCGATCAGACTGCTCCAAAAATTCCATCTGCATCCTCGGGTCGCAATACTCCACTGTTCAACCAAATTGTTCCATTTTTAGGACGATTAAGGTAATTTTATCATATGACGTCGCATCTGAGACTGTAATAAAGTCATGCATTAAAAACGATAATCCACTAGTGGATTAAATATGCAAATTACGTCGTAACGTTATGCGTTGGCGTTCATAAATCGTCGCGTTTTCTAATGGCGAAATTCGTGACGTTTTAGTGCAAAATTTGCAATAAAATGCGATTTAAGTGTCATATGATAAATAAAATCTTGCGTTCGTGCTCCTGTATTATTGAATTTATTAAACTCGTTGGGAAAAACGAAAAGATGCTCGGCAGAGCCTCGCATCTTACGTTTTTCCACAACTCGTTTAATAAATGTTGACGATTTTAATTTCATTGCGGGGGTGGTGGTCGGGCGGGCGATGTTTTTTTTTTTTTTTTTTTATTTACAGAACAGAAATTTTATTCAGACGTAAACTATACAGTTTCTAGTCTGTCAAAATATATTAAGAATACATACATAGATCACACAATAAATGGCTGTCACTTGGTGCTGGTTATAATTTTCAGTGCCGGGGCATGCTACTTGTTTGGATAAAAGTAGGGCAAGGGCCTAGGGCGCGACCGGGGGTTGTTTGTTTATCATTTTCTATCTTTTTTCTTTCTCCCCTTCTCTAGGAGATGGCCCGATATAGACTGAAGTGCTGTCTCAAAGGGCCGTTAAACCCCTAACAACAACCAACCATTAATTTCATTGCATATCGGTAGGCAAATCATACTCATTTATTCAGAACAAATTTACTTGCAAGTCAGTTGATATTGCAATACTAATAGTAGTAATGATAACAATGATATTTTTTACTATAATTATTAATGATAATATAGACACATTTAAAAGCTACCAATTTTCACGCTTTTAGCTAGTAAATGTCATAATGGCAGGAATAAAAATAATAAAAATAAAAATAACAGCTTTTTTGACTGTTATAGTTATCATCATTATTATGATTATTATTATAAATGCAAAGGACACTTAAAGCATTTAATTTCGCATTTCGAGAAACCGGAAAGTAAAACTGGCTATTTGCTTCATCTGCAGAAAATCGAAATCCGCCGAACTTATTTCCTCAAAACTTATTTGATTTCAAAATAGAAATCCGCCAGCGACTTGGTTCAACTGTTTGCTAACGAAAGATTCTTAAACCACACGTTTTGAAGCCTCATTTTTCTTTTCAGTCTAAACACATTTAATTTCTACACATTTATTTTTACCTCACGGTATCTTATTTCCGCTCAAAGTAAATATATACAAGAAAAATTACAACCACCATATGTTTTTGCACTGATAGTCTGTATCGGCCATAACAGGTTGCCCAATTTCTGCAACGTCACGCGAAGTCTAGTAAAATCCCGAGGCCGTGTGGCAAGGGAGATAACAATGTGAAAAAGGTCTATTGATTATTCTGATTATTATTAGAATGTGCTAAATTGATTAATAACAAAGTTATTCCCCTTTCAAAGATAATAGACATTCACTTTGAAGTAAAAGGATAACTCAAGAACTATTCATATTAATGGGCTGAATTTTCATTAATGCATTGCTCATTTTTCATCAGATTCATATTAGCAGGATTGTGGCCCTTGCTATTTTGTTTTTGGGTATACAGTCTTGATGTTTTGGGCATTTTGTAAGGGCCTAACGTTTCAGTAACTTGATTTTACTCATATATACCCTTTCTGAACTTAAGTAGTATTTTATAACCTCATAGAGGCCCAGTCTTTGCTTATGCTTCAGATATTATTTGCTAAAATAACAAGTTCTATAATACACATATTTTCTGTTTTTGGCTATGCAGTTACTCTGAAACAGAATAAAGGGCTGCAATTTGTGACACATTTCAAACATCGGACTACACTTGGCCGATGCCCTTTTGTTTGTTATAGACATGAAACTTTGGTAAGTTTCACAGTTTCATTGTTTTAGGAATTTCCTTCTTCCTAGTTTGCATCATATAACTGACAATCACCAGCCTGCGTCATTCAGGCAGCATAAGTCTACATACCGTAATTTTATTAAAGCATCTTATTTTTCCAAAATGATTATAACAGCTAGCCTTTTTAACCCTCCTGACCCATGGTCAAGTAGTCTGTAGTTCCATAGCACAGTAAACTGAGGGGGCAACTTGTTACTTCCTTTTTCTATATATTCCAATTGTTTTTGGCTATTCATAATTTGCTCAGGATATCCATAAATATACAATATTCTTTCTGTGGTATCACAAAAAGTATTATGGCTTAACTAAATCATTTTTGAATATCAAAAAATCGAATTAAACTGATAGCGATAAATCGGTTTTTCAATGTCTGAAATTCATTTTTAACTTTAAATATCCATACTTCTATTTTTCGGATATACAGTAATCATCTAAGTGCGGATATTCATCATCCATAATTCGATTGTTGTATGTATACGAGTCATTCTACAAAAGATGAGGAATTCCTGTCCCTCACCTAAATACTTGTATATCTTTTTCCATTTCAAGTATCTTGCCTTTGGTAGTATGTTTTAATTAAAGTGACCAAATATCTAACATTTACGATAGTGACTGGGCTAGTTAATGCAGTTGTTCATATATCTTTCTAAAGAAATTAGGAGTTACCCCCCTTATATTTGCTTGTCCCACTGCAAAATACTGAAAGTTGAACTTCAGTTTGGCAAAAAAGTGCTAATATAAACAAAACAAATAGAGACATGATGAAAGTCTGTGACAGAAACCTACCAATGACAGAAGCGTCGTGTACCCATTAGTTTTGATTTGAAGCCGTGTCAAGTTTGTTTTGGTGTGTCCCGCTGTTCGTGTCATACACTGTTACCGCAGTTGCAGTTGTAGTTTAGACAGAGTTACTACCCATGAAAATGACCTTGCACTGGACTTTTGTGAGGTAAGGAGCGCCAATTTTATAAAAACATTAAATTATTTTATGCAAAGTTTGCTTAAAGGTAAATATGAAACAATTATCTAAATTAAGTAGCGAGTAAGACAGGTAATCTGTCATCCCTGTTACCAACCTTTCTATAAAAATAAAAAGCTGCAAATAAAACAAAATACAAACACTGAAAAAGTATGATAGACATCAATATTGTTGTGTAAACATTTTCAGGTTTTTGCCTCCAGAAAGCAAAGTAAGTGTGAGTTTGCATACTTTTTGTCATTCCTGTTACTGTCATCACTGTTACTGTCATCTCTGTTACCCACCAAAAGTAACAGGAACGACACTTTAAATTTAATTAAATATGTAAAATATGAAAGATGTTTGTGTTTGACATTTATAGTTCTTTCAACTAGACTAATTTGAATATGCCGTGTCTTTTACAGAACATTATAAGCGGCATGTAATAGCCTGTTGTTGGCCGTGGTAACAGGGATGACACATGTCCACAGAATAAGTAGCAGGGATGACATATTCATAGTACACTTTTATCAGGTTGAATCACATTTTACATAAAGAAGGCATCTGCTAATGTTTGGGAAGATCTGTTGAATTTTCAGCATTTTATGCGAGTTTTTGTCTTTGCCTCAAAGCAGTGATTATCACCACCTTCAAGGTGAACTGAACAGTCACTCTGAGCCTTTAAGAGCTCATGATTTTATCTTAACATATTCACCAGATTTCTACTTCACTGTTTGTCAGATTACAAGTTACTTTTGGTATTTTAAAGGGCTACTGCACTGTTTTTTCACTATTTCCAGAAATATTCCCAATTAACAGATATTTATGAGAGAAACAGATTGCTGAAAACTTCATCGAAATATTCCTACCCAAACTGTATTTATTGACAATTAAAGTTTATGCAAATTAGATTTTAAGCCCCGCCCACTTTTTCTTTTCTACAGCTTAACATGCATAATGTGATTCGGATTCCACTTATTATTTCCATATTCTGATGAAAAATATTCAAACTTTATTCATGAGATGATGTAACTTGTCTCACTTAATCTATTTTAAGGGAAAAAAGTGTAAACTTTTTTTTCAAAATATATTTTTTTTAAATTTAAATTATATGAATGACTCAAATGACCTCATAAGAGTCCTTGCATAATTTTCAGCTAATTAAAATTTAAATTGCTTATAACTTTTTAACCATTTGGAATTTTTCCTTGCAGTTTTCGACATTCTTTTAGACAAAACAATACCAGTTATTTCCAGTGATTTAAATGCATGTTGAGAAACAGTACAGTAGCCCTTTAACATCTTTCAGTTTATCTGTCATTCTCGATACTGAATATCATTCATATTGTCATTTATGTTACTGCTGAAAATTATTGTTGTCATTCCTGTTACCAAATGTCATTCCTGTTACCAGTCAACTTTTGCTCAATATATAAATTAATCCAATGTTCTGCTGTTGCATTTATTTACCAATTTGAAAGCCGATGCCTGCAGCTACCGTTTGCAGAAAATGAAGATACTCATCCTACAATTTCTCAAAATAGATTTGATGGCATTTGTCTTGAAACGTTTTGTTTCAGTAAAATAATAAGTTATTGATTATATTATTAATAGCAAATAATTTTTCCTCTGAACAAGTTTGTAAACTTGGAGGTCTAAACAGAAACTTTTTAATTCGAAAGAAGAAAACAGCTACGATAATTATTTCATTTAGGAAATAAGGTTTCTTGTTGTGGTAACAGGAATGACATTTTAAAACCAGGGCAGCAATCAAAATACGCCAACATGTATTTTAAGCAAATTCTCTCGTCTAAATTAATGGTTTATTGTTGTTAAATATTCAGAGTTGAGATTAAAATAAAACAAATCAAAATCAGTTGTGTTATTTTTTGCAAAACAAAAAAGCCCAAATTCCTTCATTTTTGTAGAATGACTCATATCCATAATTCGATTCATGAGTATCTGATTTGATACCCATAAATCGGTTTATTACAGATATCAAAACAGAAATTATGGATATGCATAAATGAAATTTTGGAAATCATGATGGCTATTGAATATCCATAATTCGAAAATTGAACATCAAAACTCGAATTATGGATATCCATAAATCAAATTATGGATATCCAAAAATCTTGAGAATAATAGATGTATAAAGAGATTAACGGGCATCAAAAATTTAGCCTTTGGATATCCAAAACTAGTAGTGAACATTCTAGAAGGTGCTAATTTGCTGTCTATAGATACCAATAATTTGTTTTCAGTATCCACTTTCCAATATATGGATATCCAAACTTTACTTTCTACACTGTCCTGCGACGGATCTAAGTATATTCATTTTGCCATGGGGTGCAATTTTACTATTTATACCCTATTTATTGATGTCCATAATTCGAATTATGGGTATCCATTAATCAAACTATTAATATCGATAATTATTTATGAATGTCCATAACTATTTACTGATATCCATAATTGAAATTATGGATGTCCAGAATCTGAATTATATCGAATTATGGATATCCATAATTTGTATTGGGACATATAGGCTGGAGCAAACAGTACAGACCCTGATCAGACTGCTCCTATTGGGGTCTACACTATCTGCATCTTTTGTGTGCATAACTACAAAGATATGCAAGCTGATAAAATGTACCCTGGTCGCGTTCATAAAATGAAGCATAACATGAAACGGATCCAGAAATTCAAATATGACAGTCAAGGGCAAGCTCAACAAAACACCTATTTCAAAATGTTGAAAAACTGTGAATTTCTCATTTTTGTCCCATTTTTGTAAAGGTGAACTGAATATGATAAGAAAACCTTTGCTATATTTGAAAAAAGTAACATGTCATTTAGTGAAGCAAAACATAAAACAGATAAAAAAAAAATAATTAATCAAGGTCAAGGTCAAGCACAGCAAAGCTCCAGTTTCAAAATGTTGAAAAACTGGGAATTTCTCATTTTATGTCCCAATTTTTGTAAAGGTTAACTTAAAGTGATTAGAAAACCATTGCAATGTTTAAAAAGAACAATATATCATAAAAAGAAGCATAGCAAAACACATATTGAACAATTCAAGTACAAAGGTCAAGGTCAAAATAAGCAAAGCTCCTATTTGCAAACAAAGAAGATTTTGGACTAGCTCATGTTTCATCCCAATTTTTGTAAAGGTTATATGAATATGATAAGAAAGTCATTGCTATATTTGAAAAGAACAATATATCATTTAATGAATCAAAACATAAAACAGATCCAGAAATTCAAATATGAGGGTCAAGGTCAAGCACAACGAAGCTCCAAATTCATAATGTTGAAAAACTAGGAATTTCTCATTTTTTATCCCAATTTTTGTCACGGTTAATTGACAATGATAAGGGAAATATTGCTATATTTATAAAGTGTATTATATCATTTAATGAAAAAAAAACATAAAAAAGATCAACAAATGAAAATATGAAGGTCAAGGTCAAGCACAACGCTCCGACTTCAAAATGTTGAAAAAATGGGAATTTCCTTTTTTGTCCCATTTTTGTAAAGGTTTACTGCATACAGAAGAAAACCATTGCTATATCTGAAAAAGCAACATATTCAATGTAGCAATACATAAAACAGTTCAACAAATTCAAATAAAAGGTCAAGGTCAAGCACATCAAAGCTCCGATTTGAAAATGTCGAAAAATGGAATTTGTCATAATTTATTTATTCCAGTGTTTGTAAATGCTAACTAAGTATGATAAAACCATTGTTATATTTGAACAGAGTGTGAAAAGAGCAATATATAATTTAATGCAGCACAAGATAAAACAGATTGAAAAATTCAAATATAAAGGTCAAGGTCAAGGAAATCACAGCTTTCTATAAACATTTGGAAAAGAGTGGAATTTATTCGTAATATATACCAAGTTTTGTAAAGATTTACTGTATATGATCAGAAAGTCATTGCCTGATTTGAAAAGAGCGCTGAATCATTTGATAAAATATAACATAACATAGATCAAGAAATTTGAACATGAAGGTTAAGGTCAAGATCACAAATATTCTGATATCAAAATGAGAATAAACTAGAATTTTCTCATACTTTATACCAACTTTTGTAATTGTCTTTCGTTCCCCTGTGCCGAAGGCTCCGCGGGGAGTTTAAAGGATGGTAGCCTCCGGCATTTATCGTCCGTCGTCCATCCGTCGAAGGACCTCTCCTCTGAAACTACTGGGCCAATTTCAATTAAAGTTTATTTGGTCCAGGCCACATGACCAAGGTGGCCGCCATGCTCATATATGCTAAAAATCTTAAAAAATCTTCTTCTCCAGAACCACTAGGCCGATTGCCTTGAAATTTGGTATGTAGCATCTGGGACACTAGTACTACAAATACACAAATAATTTTTATGTAATTTGACAGAAAACAAGGGCGATGTTCTTAACTATTCATTTCACCAAATCTTGAACATAGCAGAGCCCAAATTTTATGAGATTTTATTGTCAATGCGCCAAACCCAGTTTTCAGTTGCTTTAATATCTTAGTTGCAAACATCGACACTTAAATATTTTAAAACACGAAACAACTATGATCAACATGTTACTGTTTCGTAATAGTTAACATATCCCAGAATGTGTTAGCTTGCAGCAGTGCAGTCAATTATAAGACACATACTTCTAAAAATCTCCTGAAATATCCATTTTGTTTTTGCGATTTTGCGATTTTAGACCTCTGTGTCCAACAAATAGATATAAATTACTAAAAATGCCAGTAAAACGAACTTTTATACCTAGAAATTATTTATTACATTCTTTTTTTTAATATTCCAATATGCAAAATATTTACTAAAACAACTAGGATTAACATATTATGAAAAATGCAATTCGCATTAATTTCCAGGCATACTTTAAAGGTAGGTTCCTGTACTAGCGATATCAGTTATTTTCACAAAATAATATTTTCCTTTTCTGCGTAGTATTGAATACTCTTATTTTTCAGAATCCGTTGCTACCGAGAAAACTGTCGGATGTTGTTGAAAATTGTCGTTTTTCCTCTGGTTTATTTTCTTTCATTGGAATTCCGGTTCTAAAAATAACTTTGTTATATGTCTATAAGTGCGCGGTTTCTGGCGTCATTCTCCAAAGGTCAATTTTCTCTTGCTGTGAGCTCTTCTAGAGATCCCGGCATGGCGGACGAGTTACAACTATCCCAAAATGCAACGAAGCATGACGTCAGCTGTGTTATCTAATTTTGGCACGAGCTAAAAATAGCGCTAACTGGTGAGCCAAACAGAGTTTGGAAATCCCTTACAAAACAACTTTTCTAATATTTTTGGCTCTACACTTTTTAGTGAAACTTATTCATTTCCTTGTTATAAGTGTTTTCCGACAACTTGGAGAAAAAAATCACCAAAATTATGATCATTTCCAAACTACAGGAACCTACCTTTAATCTGTAATTAATAGAAATTGACTACATGTACTAAGAGTACTGAATCGGTTTTTGCAAGACTACCCACGATACATTTTGTTCACACTACGAGAAACAGCTCATGCAGTATTTAAATGGATACACACCTCCATGTTTTTCTGACATTTATACAAAGGAAACAACTTGTATGATTTCCTATTTGCTTCTGGATAAAAAGCATTACAAAATGGGTCTACTCTTTAGGCAAAGAATTTGCTCCCCGGGAACAAAGTCTTTCCTTATAGAGTTGAACCCCATTGAGAATTAAACAAAACTGATTGGCAGAGCTGCATTCCCTGAAAGTGCACTCATGCACTTTAATAATACAATATATATATTTCAAGGAAGAATGAATATCAGTGTAACTAACTAAGAACCTTGAAAGTTTTATTTCTTCCCCATGTTTAATTTTGCAATGGATGGGTGATACGATAGTTATCCAGTTTAGGTCGTTTACCAAGCAGAAGGCATATACATACCGTTTCGCTTGATAATTACATATTTTTTTTTCAGAAATATTTACTTCACAGGTCTGAAATAGACGAAGTCGACTATTAGCCAACTTAGTGTATAAAATTCAAATAAAGTGTATTTTATAAAACAAAAACCTGTAACAAATCTGGAAGAATGGCAGCCAATAATCAAAATTATGTGACTGGTCAAAATAAAATCACTTACCAATCACATGTGCAAATGAAAAAAATACCTGCGTACTAGCATGTGATTGCAAGACCTGATATTGACATTTTTACTGGCTCACGGCTTTGCTATTTTGCATATAAGATTTGAACTAATCTTTTAATTTATAAGCATCTTACACGAGCAAAATTTTAGTGAACTTGCACACAGGATTGCTAGGAGCGGCTGTAGTGTAGTGGATAACACTCCGGACTACCAATCCAGGGGTCGCAAGATCGATCCCCCGCTTCTCCGGTCTTTCGGATAAGACTTTAAACCGAGGTCCCGTCTCCATATGACCTCGTTGTTGTTGAGATGTTAAACCCGAGTTCACTCACAGGATTGCTGATAGGAAAATTCAGCATTTACCGGTAATGAGGGGATAATAAATGTATTTCTCATAATGAAATTTGTTGGGGTATATAGTTTTTTCATTTCATTCGTGTTCATCCGTCCATTTGTCAGCTTTACATCAAAAGTTTGCGTTAAACATTTGCGATTGCTCACAACTCAGTAACCACAGTGACACACTAGATTCTTTTCATATTTGGTCCCTGATATCTCTGTAGCATTACCTTCGATGCGCATAAACTGAGTCCATAGGTTGGGGCCTCTGGGTGGGGCCAAGTGTACATAAATAGGACTTAGGCATTTTCATTATGTCAAAGTATTGCAGTAAACCTCTTTGATTACTCATATATCAGTAATTGTATTGCAGATTTCTTCCACTTTTGGTTTGTGATATCTCTATTATCATACTTTTTGATATGGATTGCCTAAGCTCCTTTGTAAGGCTGATGGGTGGGGCCAGGAGTCAGTAACCAGAACATTAGGCATTTGTAGTATTCATTTTGCTTATAGTTCTAATATACTTGAATGAAACCTAATCATGCATGATTAGGTTTATTTCATACTTGTATATACCATATGGATGCTGCTGCTGATCTAAGGTCAAGGTCACCGACTCAGAATAATTTTGTACATGTATATAAAATTTGCATTAAAGTTATGTGTGAAAAGTTTGCTTCGTTTGGCAGTGACAGTTATCGGGGTATAAATGAGCCCCTGCTCACTTGCTCTAGTTTGAAAACCTTTCAGTTCAGTGTTTCAGTGGTAATGTTGGTTGGTTACAATTTAGGTGGCACCTATTTCGTATTATATTGGTTTTATTATAATCCAGCAAAATAAAAAAGGTATCGAACAGCCAATGTAATGCCCCACTAGAAGAGGTCGAAATAGCTCGTGTAAGTTCCTCTCTGCAAGGAAACTTATTTGTGCGGTTCCATATGTTATTTAGTTATGTATTTTGTGCAAGTCGCAAATCCATTCATTACCTCTCTCCAATTTTGAACAAAAAAAAAAACATAAAAAAAATGGACAGCTCTTTGCACTTAAGAGCAGACAAAAATACAGCGCTTTGAATGCCACGATGTCTTTATATCTGAGATAATTTTCCTCCCTGCATGTTGTCTAGTAGATGTTAAACCAACCTTGCAGAGATATAGCAATGGGAGAGACTCAACAGATGACCAAGCTATGGTCACCTTGGCATTTCAAAGGACAGTTCATCTCTTAAAGGTTTGACTAGGACCGTGCGATGCTGCACTGGCTCATTGTAAATAAAATCACAAGAGCAGCTATCCTGGGTGGCGTTAAAGTACCCATATCTATACAGCTATTTGACCTCAAATATATTAATCAGTCGTATTGGTTCTGCTGAAAGATGTTTCTTCCCATCGAAAAATATCCTTAAAAGACGGATCCATACATGTACAATCTGTGTTGTTTTGGAGGGGCAGAAGTCTTACAATCGACTTAATACTGCTATGGATAAGTAGACACACGCAGCTGGATCCTTTCTTCTAGGGTTATTACAGTGTTTACCGATTCATTTGTGTTATAGAAGTGTACGCGCAAAATAAATGACACGGTAATTCATTGAGTTCATTAAGTATATAGGGTGATTTATAAATAGTAGTACTAGAAAAGAAGGAGGAAAACTTGCGACCGAATTTTAACGTACATTGATTTTGTGACCTAGTTTAAGGTTACTTGTAATAAGGAAAATTTTGCGCTGACTAAAATTGTACCCACAATTACGAGAATTTCATTTTTGGCAACATTCCTTACCTTATTTGGTAAAATATTTTGCAAGCATTATAAGTACATGTTAAATTGTTATCTTAAGTCTTTTTCATGTATGGTTGTTACAAATACAAGGTAAAATGCATCGGTTGATGTGAAAGATACGACGTTTCGCTTTTCTTTTTACATTATGATATATATATAAATACAGCTATATGTCAACAAAGCAGATTAACGAAAGTATAAATCTTACTTCTTATTGACTTGAGAGAGACAGCAGGTAGAAGACAAGAGGCCCAACTTGCCTTATAATTCTTAAAATTGCCCTTTCCACTACTGTCATAGTTGTGTGCCAAACATCTTGGGAGCAGTTTCACTGCGAATTGGGGCGAACTGTTGAAACAGACGGTGTGGAGCTAGTTCAGACTGTGCAGTCTGATTTGGGTCTTCGTTTTTTTGTATCAGTTTGCTCTAATAAAAAAAAACTCGCTCTCTCTATCTAATTTGAAAGTAAAGCGTTAATATCTATCTAAAACGATATTGATATTTATTTAAGCTTGCTACATGTTAGTTAAGTGCCCATACGTTCGAATTGGCTCAGAGATGCCACACTGTGTTTTCATGGAATTATCTGATGCCGTAAGAATCTGTTTTGTCGAGAAATACCACTTCAGCTACTAATACAAATAATAATTACGATATAACTATTTGACCTTGCTAAAGCATTTGCGACAAAATCCACAAGACTCCTATAGCGCGCCTTGCTAAAGCAGTTGCGACAGAAACCACTATACTCCTATAGCGCAGCTTGCTAAAGCAGTTGCGACAAATATCACAATACTTCTCTAGCGCACCATGCTTAAGCAGTTGCGACAAAAATCACTATACTTCTCTAGCGCACCATGCTTAAGCAGTTGCGACAAAAACAACTATACTCCTATTGCGCACCTTGCTAAAGCAGTTGCGACATAAACCACTATACTCCTATATCGCAGCTTGCTAAAGAAGTTGGGAAAGAAACCACGATACTCCTACAGCGCACCTTGCAAAAACATAAACTACAAAAACCACTCTACTCCTACAGCGCACCTTGCTAAAGAAGTTGCGACAAAAAACACTATACTCCTATAGTGCACCTTGCTCAAGCAGTTGCGACAGAAACCACTTTACTCTTATAGCGCACCTTGCTAAAGCAGTTGCGTCAAAAATCACCATACTTCTCTAACGCACCATGGTTAAGCTGTTGCGACAAATACCACTATACTCCTATAGCGCACCTTGCTAAAGCAGTTGCGACAGAAACCACTATACTCCAGAAGCGCACCTTGCTAAAGAAGTTGCGACAGAAACCACTATACTCCTAAAGCGTACCTTGCTAAAGAAGTTGCGACAGAAACCACTATACTCCTATAGCGCACCTTGCTAAAGCAGTTGCGACAGAAACCACTATACGCCTATAGCGCACCTTGCTAAAGCAGTTGAGACAAAAATCACTATACTTCTCTAGCGCACCATGCTTAAGCGGTTTCGACAAAAACCACTATACTCCTTCAGCGCACCATGCTAAACCAGTTGCGACAAAAACCACTTTACTCCAATAGCGCATCTTGCTAAAGCAGTTGCGACAAAAAACAACTATACTCCTATAGCGCACCTTGCTAAAGCAGGAGTCACAGAAACCACTATACTCCCTTAGCGCACCTTGGTAAAGAAATTGCGACAGAAACCACTATACTCCTATAGCGCAGCTTGCTAAAGCAGTTGCGACAGAAACCACTATACTCCTATAGCGCATCTTGCTAAAGCAGTTGCGACAAAAACCACTATACTCCAATAGCGCATCTTGCTAAAGCAGTTGCGACGAAAACCACTATACTCCCTTAGCGCACCTTGCTAAAGAAGTTGCGACAAAAACCACTATACTCCTATAGCGCAGCTTGCTAAAGCAGTTGCGACAGAAACTACTATGCTCCCTTAGCGCACCTTGGTAAAGAAATTGCGACAAAAACCACTATACTCCAATAGCGCATCTTGCTAAAGCAGTTGCGACTAAAACCACTATACTCCTATAGCGCACCTTGCTAAAGAAGTTGCGACAAAAACCACTATACTCCTATAGCGCACCTTGCTAAAGCAGTTGCGACAGAAACCACTATGCTCCCTTAGCGCACCTTGGTAAAGAAATTGCGACAGAAACCACTATACTCCTATAGCGCACCTTGCTAAAGCAGTTGCGACAGAAACCACTATACTCCTATAGCGCCTCTTGCTAAAGCAGTTGCGACAAAAACCACTATACTCCAATAGCGCATCTTGCTAAAGCAGTTGCGACGAAAACCACTATACTCCCTTAGCGCACCTTGCTTAAGAAGTTGCGACAAAAACCACTATACTCCTATAGCGCACCTTGCTAAAGCAGTTGCGACAGAAACTACTATGCTCCCTTAGCGCACCTTGGTAAAGAAATTGCGACAAAAACCACTATACTCCAATAGCGCATCTTGCTAAAGCAGTTGCGACTAAAACCACTATACTCCTATAGCGCACCTTGCTAAAGAAGTTGCGACAAAAACCACTATACTCCTATAGCGCACCTTGTTAAAGCAGTTGCGACAGAAACCACTATGCTCCCTTAGCGCACCTTGGTAAAGAAATTGCGACAGAAACCACTATACTCCTATAGCGCAGCTTGCTAAAGCAGTTGCGACAAAATCACTATACTTCTCTAGCGCACCATGCTTAAGCAGTTGCAACAAAAAGAACTATACTTCTATAGCGCACCTTGCTAAAGTAGTTGCGACAAAAACCACTATGGCGCCGGTAACAGTAAATATTACACGCACTACCTTTGCGGTGCTATGATCTTTATTAGTCAAGCCGCAAGACGGCTTGACTATATATTAATATGAGTCCAAGTTTTTTATGTGATATGTTTGGTGTTTAAATTGCTTACTGATGAATAAAGAATCGATTATACAAGAAAGAAAACTTAAAACCTGTCTGTTAACAGTCTCATGTAGACAACAATTATTGATTGAAACGTGAGACTATATCTAGATGCGCAAGTATTAAAGGAAATGAGTACCTTGGATTCGGTCCGTAGAAATACCGGAACGAGAATGGAGAATAGATAAGAAGTGTAACCCGCACCCGCATCCGCGTAAACCGCATTGGAATTTTATGAATGGCTGAACATGTATGTAGCAGCAAAATAAATAATGTTAAGGCATTGAAATAGTTACATATAGGACTAATCATTTCAAACCCACTAAGAAAATACGTAAGTCTGATCTAGTTGAGACTATAAACACAAAAAGTCGAATTCAAAGTAGGTAAAATGTGTAATCCGTACCAGCGATAGAATACCCGCGTTGGGAGTTAAAATCCCATAAATGCCCTCTTAGCGGTAGAATGTACGTCTAAAGATGAAGACAAATGATATATAATACGCAATGTCAAATCAAACTAACAAAATATGTGAAAACACGAAAATACGGGAACGCACCAGAATGCACGTGTTTTACCGAAACGAACTATATATATTTATAAAAATATATATGGTTTGCAACACAGATACTCCATTTTTAGGGTTTTAACATGAAGTGCTTATTTGGCGAAAATCATTATTTGAGCCATATAGTATTATTGTGCAGCAGAATAACATACACGATACCCTTTAGTAGCTCCTAAAAAATGGCATTTTCGGAAATTCTAGTCAACTGATTGATTTTTTTTCGTAGTTTTACCTGTACAGCACTTGTTTCATATAAACACATCCCCACTATTATTGCCTCTCTTGCAACACAAAAATGCCCTTACTCTTATAGCTCCTCTTGAGAAACAAGTGCATGTGCTGTACAGGAAATCTGATTTGATCAGGGTATCATACCCCACCCTTTGCGGTGAAGTTTTATACTAATATAAATACCCTTTCCTCTGTACGCAATTTTTAAGAAGTGTTTAGGCGATCATTTTCTGTTGTACGTCATTTTGATGAAATTTTCATATGAAACTCAAACTAAAAATTCAAATTCCTGTATTCTGATCAAATGCTTAAAACATATTAGGCATATTCCGTGCCACCCATGTGTACATGGAAATTCCCGGAAATTCTGCATTTTTTTTTTTTTTGTCTAAAGACAGAGTGTTACTACAAAAGAATGATTTACGTCCATTATCTAATAAGCTAATCGCTACGTGCCTCTAGTGCCCGATTACCCTAAAATTCTAGTCAGTCACTGTATACTGTATTCAGATTGTCGGCGTATGTGTACTTGATCGTGTGCGTATGTACGTCCCCAATCTTGTTAGACTCGGGTATAGCTTTTTGTAAGAGATAGATGAATAGATTGCCTGTTACGGTAGCAACTTGATACTTTAGTACATCAGCAATGTGCAATTACCGATATTACCAGGTTATTTTGACCCATATTTCAATGTCCACTGATATCGCATTTTTTGCTACTTTTATATAGTTAATATATTTGTAACTATTCAGTTCACAGCAAAATAGCTTTTAGAATGTGGCCAAAATCTGAAAATTTTGGCCATAAAATCCCCATCAATAGACCAAAGTAAATAATAATAATAAAGGACTTAAGTATTTGTCTCGACTGTAACAAGTATTAGCTCTCTGAAAACTAACGACTTCATCTCTAAGAACAGCCCAAGCAGTGCAATGTTTTACATTGCTGATACATAAATGTCGTCCCAGAGATGGATTGTCAAATGTGGCTTGACTTCTCTGACGGCATTTCGTCAGAACTAGCTTGTTTTATTCAGTATTTAAAGGATAAAAAAAACAAGAACAAATATTCAGAGTGAAAATAGAGGATCTTACATGAGTGCTCATGTATCATTGAATTTATTAAACGAGTTGGGGAAAAAAAGATAAGATGCGAGGCTATGCCGTGCATCTTATCGATTTTCCCCAACGAGTTTAATAAATTCAGTAATACAGGAGCACGATAGCAAGATTCTATCTATCGTATGACACTAAAATCGCATTTTATTAGCAAACTTTGCACTGAAACGTCACGATTTCCTCATTAGAAAACGCGACGTTTTTATGGACGTCAACGCATAACGTTACGATGTAATTTGCATATTTAGTCCACTAGTTGATTATCGAATTTAATGCATGGCTTTATTACAATCTCAGATGCGACGTCATATGATAAACTATTCTATTTATTTTTACATATGCCTTGTCAAAACTGGCCTGTCCTTCAATTGGTAAAGAAAATATGTTTCCTGTGTTTTGTTTTTACAGTTTATTAAATGAAGAACAGAAATAGAAATGAAACAAATAAATAAAAAGCAAAGTACAGCCATGTGAAAAATGGGACGATGCCTGATAAGGCTGTTTCTTATCGGATCTGGGTCTCTGCTACTGTCAAAGTGTTGATGGATGGATGACTTGCGATTTGATGTCCTTTTCAACATTTTTCAGCCATATCAGGTCGATGAAAAGGTTCTAATGAAAGGCTGATTGCAATGCAACACCGTTTATGGTTGAAAGATTTTAGGGATCGAATCGGGGCTGCAAGATAAGCAGCGCTTAACCTACTGAGCTTCTGTGGCTCCCAAAGTGTTTAACGTACGGTAAAGTGTGCGAATACTCTTTAATAGAGGCTATGTGTAATTTTGTCATTTTGATTTTATTTACATGTAAATCGGGAAGAAAGGGATAAAAAAGAAAGGTGTTTTTATATGTGCCCTTTCAAGAAAATTTCACTCATGTCGAGCCGAGAAGTGGACGAAAACCGGAGCTCTCGGTGAGAAGAAACCTCCTGACCGTTCGCAAGCAGAACGCCCGGGAAGATCGTGGCTTTCTCAATTGCGCTAAAAAGAAATACAAAAAAGAAATACAAATAATGAAGACTGGAACGAGGAAGAACCAAAAATGTTGACGTGTAGGCTAACCCTCGGGTCGCACGTCAATTTTCTCAGAGCAGGATAAATTGCGATTTCTTTGGTTCCAGTAGCTAATTCTTTTATTTTGAAACTGTGGAAAAAGTCCGTAGATTTTAGTTTAAACGATATTTTATTAACTATAAATTACATACATATACTACAATACAATTTCAAAAGTATCAGGATTTGATAGTAAGCAAGATGCTTATTTATAAAGTCATTTCCTGGAGTCCGTAGATTTTATAGTAGACTAACTGGCAACCAGCTGCCAGTCCATTTTCCCGTCATTTTTACGCGCCCGTAAACATTTGCAGAAATCATCACACATAGTAGGATAGAATGGGATAGGTATTGTTTTGTCATACATCTCTAAAACACTATGACAGTATTTTCGAGTGCGTTCAATTAACATAACCCTACCATATCGTGATTCCCACAAATATTTTACCGGCAGACGCCGGTAAAATTAACGGGAAATGGACTGGCAGATGCTTGCCAGTTATTTTACCGTAAAATCTACGGAAAATTATCACACTTAAAGGCTAAGTCGCCACAACGAACGGTGTTTTCCTCGGTATAATGGCGGGAAAAAGTAATGCATACACCTTCAGTTATAAATATGAATATTTACTTCCCATACGTAAGCCTTTCAGAACAACTGGCTTCATACACCGATGAACGACAGTTGATCATATGACGTTGTCGTCAAGCGACGTCTAAGGTAAACAAACGTCTTGATTGGTCCACGTAATGTTCGACTGACGCCACGTTATGGCGACGGCTGTTTAACGTGATGGCCAAATAGCCAATGTCGTTACTATCTTTTCTTCGACGCATATTTTGCATGTTCTACATTAAATTACCACGAAAATAGCACAGGAAGGGTGAAAAAAAATAGGTATAAAAATTTGATTTTTCAGCGTTCATCGTGTGTAGAAGCCAGTAGTCGTCGCTAAAATTATTCAAGTGCGCTTCGCGCTTCAATGAATCTCCGCCCACTGGCTTCATCACATGATGAACGCTGAAAAATCAAATTTCAATTCTTAAAAACAGTCTGAAACTAAAAAGAGATAAATAGTGTGCTCCTAAATTTTGGACACATGCATCCGCCAAGATCAAAACGTGATGTTCGAGTTACATGTATATGAACGAAACACGAAAGCGAAGGCTGGCCAAAAAAGTGGAGCGGAGCTTTGTTTGCAGCGAAATTGGATTCATCAGCAAATAAAATCGATCGTTACTGCAAGTCCAGACTAGTCTGCCCTTTAAAACAAGTATCTGTCCAAATATACTTTTTCAAGCCAATCCCCCAGAATGTCACTCAAAAGTTACTTGATAGAGTATGGCTGACTAATACAAACAAGTTAGCATGTGACATAGCCCTACAAATAAAATCGCATGGGTTGAATTTCATGTTTATAGCAAGTGCGACTTTGGAAACGTGAACAAACATATGATGACACAAGAATGCATACAACATGAGATTGTAAAATCGAAATAAACGCATTTTCTTCCGTAGGCTAACAAGAGACGTGGCACTGAAGTGGAAATGACAACATAGTGATTAATCTTGCTTTCTTTACTTTTTCCTTCCTGTTTGGACGCTGTTAGCAAAAGTATGGCAGGAAGACTCAGTGAGTACCTTAATTATTTTGTATCTGTGATAAATTATATGGTCGTGAGTTTTGCTTTTTGATAACACATTATCAGTTGGTGGATTCACTTACAAGTCAAATCACTGTTAAGGTGACCCCGTACCGTCTGGGAGTTAGGAAAGGAAAGTTAAGTTTGGTGGCAGTCCATTTTCTCTATAAACTTCTGTAGAGAAGTTAACGTTCGCCAGATTTCAAGTTTCGCGTAATTTGGTAATTTTGTGGGGTGTGGGATTTGATTGTATTAATTCCTTATCAGTGCATATCTTTCTACTTTGAAATATGCAATCTTGCATTATAACACACGAAACACACTTATTAAAAGTAGCGAAATGAATGATTTTGTCAATGCCGATTGCCGTTTACCGACAACCTCGTTCATGTTTGCCACATTTACAAAACTACGGGTCTCACAATGCCTAGAGAATGTTGGGACGGAAACTTCTGAGGCCCACCATATCTTGGGTATAGCATATTAAATGCGTAATCCATTCCTTTTCTTTCGCAGCCTGTATCCTTATCTGAGTCGGAAAAGTTACCAATTTATTGCCGGGTTGACATAGAAAGTTTTTCAGGCGACTAGGAAAATAATTACTTGTGATATGGTGGCATGTCCGTGGGGCTAGGAAGAACACAAGATTTGATAACACCATCTGTGGTCGTGACTTTAATATGCTCTTACAATCTTCGATGACTGATTACCGTTGATCGGTATGCGAACTCTTTTACCAGATTGTGCATCTATACAGACGGGTTAGATCATGCACTGTTCTCTGATTTGTTTAGGGTGTATGTTTCTCTTCCATTTAGAAAGGGGAACAACTTTTATAACATCCTGTTTACTTCCCTGGATGATACGGCCCTTTCAAAATTCCAAAATGGAGTCTGCTATTAAAGAAAGCAAATTCTTTTCTTCCAGAGGTGACCGCATATCAGAAAGATTATCTTCAATCAGAAAAAGTGGAGGGTGGGGGTTGGGGCCACGCCAAAGTCGCTTCACCTGAACGTGTACCCGTTCTGATTCAGAAGGGTTTCCTCTCTGACTCCGTTCTTTTGTTTGAAAAATAAGGAGAACGTTTTAAAAATATAAATGATTGGTGTCGTGGGAAAAGGTATCTTAAACCATCTGCATACAATAAATACTCGAGTCATAAGGTTCATCCGCGCAAACAATTCAAAAGTTTCACTTTTTACTCTTTGATTTCCAAAGAGAAAAGAAAATGCCAAGAAATCCCACAAAGCGAACAAGGAAGGCTCTGAACGGACTGCGAGGTTTGAGACTTTCCTTTTCAAATGACGCCAATTATTTATTTATTTGTTATATGCTTGAAGATTTCACTACCGTTCTTCGCTAAAAGGAGAAGCTAAAATAACTGCAAAGGCCATCAACGCACAAATTCATACAGCTCAGGCATAAGAACATAACCAGCAGAGGAAATGTCGTTGCCGAGCCCATAGCTTCAGCTAGGTATGCTTGCGGTGTTCAGTTAGTAAACCAGGCCTTTTAGGCCCTCCTATTACTAGCTGGATTATTTATGCATTTGATCACTGAAATTGCCCTAAAGTTGATTTTTTCTGTAATGTTTAAGGTGTATGAGTGCGCCGCCATATTTTTCAGCCATTTTTACAAAGGGGAACAACTTTCGTGACTTCAGTTTGCTTCTCTGGGCGACGAAACCCTTTTAAAAAGGGGTCAGCTCTTAAAGAAAAGAATTTTCTCTTATTGGAGCAAATTCTTTTCTTTCAGAGTTGACCCCTAATTGAGAAGGGAGGCAAAATTAAATTAAACTTTACCAGTGAACACACGAACATCAAAGATGTAACATTTTCTTCTGTTGTTCAAATATTAACCAATACTAAAGCAAAATCAAAATTACAGCCTTAAGCCATTTACTATTGTTTATAATTTCAGGCAAGGAAGACAATACTGCACGGTTTCCAAAGTACTATAAACCATTGTCACGACGGTTGTATAAAGTACTAGAAGACATAGGAGCTTCTACTGAAATAAGAGACTTGCGTACCAAGGCCATGACATCTTGCGAAATACAACAAACAATGGTCAAACAGTTGAAAACTGAGACCAATAATAGCATGACGAGTTCTGGCAACAGCAGAGTGTCTGAAACAAAAAATGGGTCTCTTTATATATGCGGGAGTAGCTTTGAAGGAACAACAACTGATGGATTGGATTCAGATGTCGACTATTTAATTGTACAGGAATTCCCACCTGTAGTGACAGATATCTTAGATGCACAAATCCACAATTTGTGTCTTCTCATGGTTCAGGATGTCTATACGCAACCAGGTTATGTTAAACTACAAGTTGTATCCTCCGGTGTACAGTTGCAATCATCCGTTTTTCCTGGATTCCTTGGTTGTGAAAAAGATCTCGAATATAGAATAGTTTTCACTATCAACGCATTTATAGGGGGTGGAGAAGTAAGTCATGGTCCAGCAAGATCAAGTCCAAGAAGGGGGACAATATCCGCCAGCGATTTAGTTCCCGCACAGAGATGTCGTAAGATACCACACTGTGCATCAGAGTGGTTCACCAGGCAGCGACACTACAACTGGCCTACTGCCGAGTCGATAGACAAGTGTAGGACACTGGGATGTTTCGTCGTATGTGTTGGCCATCCCAACAGCCTAGAAAAACATCTCCAGTGGAGATTGTCATTTACTCTGCAGGAAAGACTTCTGGTCACTCAGTTTAATTCTGTTCAGCTGAAGTGCTACATTCTTATGAAAATTATCAAGAAAGATATAATATATAAACATGTGGGAGAGAAGTCGTTAACTTCCTATCAGATTAAAACATGTCTCTTGTACTTGATAGAAAATACTCCAGCAGAGTTTTGGAGAAAAGATAATTTGTTAGTTTGTCTCTACACCTGTTTAAGTACGATTCTTACATGTGTTGAAAATATGGCTTGTCCGAATTATTTTATTCCTGATGAAAACATGTTTGACGGGCGACTTAATGGAGAGATTCAAACAAAACTGTGCAAAGTCTTGAGAAATATTCTGTCTGCAAACTTCCATTTTTTGTCAAAACTTAAAACTGACGATCTAGGAGAAAGATTACAGGATGCCGTCTCTGGAGTTCAGTGTAGGAGATTAATATACCATGTGGATTTAATGATACCCTACTTGCGAATTATCAAATGCAAAACGTACTATATCACAGAATTGCTATGTTGCAAGCGTCTCTGAACTCAGACTCTGATACAGCAGTAGCGAGTAGAAGATTAAATTGGTTAATTTCAAGACTTCAAAACACACAAACAGTAACGGAACACACACGAGAACAAACAAAAAATGCACTGTCTCCAGTGTGTCAATACATTGAAATCAGTCACATGTCAGTTGGGGCAGTTTTGGCAAAATGTTCACATAAAAGTAACGCATTCATATTACAGATCCTTACCAGTGAAAAGTGGCATCTGATAAGTCTTGAATCTGATCAGTTCTCTTCTAAACTGAAACAAGCATCTCTTCTGTATATGATGGAATTTCCTGAGGTTTCACTGGATGTCTTGTTAAACCTGGAACGAAGACTTCGGCATCAACGTTCCCTTTGCGCTTGTTATGAAGGTCGCGCTTCTTCTGATAAATTTAGTTATGAAGACAAGTTGTCTTTAGAAGGTAATACAGCAGAGGAGCAGTTGTATAACTATTGGATACCATGTGTGATATATCTGCCAGCAGAAAAAGATCTGACACCCCCTGCTATCTGTTACGAGATGAACAGATCCCGCGGTCTCCCGGATGACGATAGAAAATACTGGAATGAATTGGCTATAGTCGATGGAAAAATCCTCCTGTATTTCTTACTGTACTTGAATCACCATCATTTTGGTATGGAGGCTCGCGCAGCAGCTGACATGGAAAATATCGGGAGGCTGATTGAAACTGACAGATTTCTCGGACACAGAGAAACGGCGTTGAACCTTCTTGGCTGGATAAACAAGGAAAGAGGACGTGTTGACAGAGCTGTGGAATGTTTCAGGAAGTCAGTCTTAATACAACCTACACACAATGCTGCCTCCAGGCACATGAGAGATATTGAAAATGTGCTACTTGTATTTTTATCGTCTCGGTTAACTGTCACATGAAGAAGCCATTTTATATGTTTGAATGTGTAACAGTGAAGACTATGATTAGCCTGTGCATCAGAGCAGTCTGATCAGAGCCATTTCTGTTTGCAGCAACGATCATTGTAATGTATTGATCATTTAGAATATGGCACATTTTTCACAGAGTTTCTCAGTTTTAAGGTCAATGGAATACACTTACAGAGGATGCAACTCTGTCATTTTCAATGATACCCTACTAACTGGGGATCAACTCATAAAGGCAAGAATTTGCTCCTAGAGGAGCAAATTCTTCCCTTTCAGAGCAGATCCCTTTTTTGAAGGGTTTCGTCATCCAGGGAATCAAACATGAAGTAAAAAAGTTGCCCCCCTTCGTTGAAAATTGTGGAAAACATGGCGGTGTAGCTGTGCACCTTAAGCTCCCATGATGCTCAGCAGAATGATCAAGGGTATTGTTCCCGGATGAAGAGTTGCAGCATGTGATAATAGCACTGACTAATATAAGTTGCATGTCATTTTACGTCCTCTTGAACAGTATTTCAGCCATATCAGGACGTCGGGAGGGTAATAATGAAAGACTATGTACAGTGGAATCTCGATCACGGTTGGGAAGAATTTCACCTCCAGCCACATTCAAACTTGAGACTGCTTGATCAACAGACCAGCAGAGGCTCCTGTATATAAGTTTGGGTATCAGCTCAAATAACCATAGTTGCCCCCTGAAAAACAGGCATATATTTCATGATCCAAAGATTGTGGATGAGAATAAAGGACCCTGATCAGACTGCACTGATATCAGCCAAGTTCCTAACTGAACAGACTGCTTGATATACAGGCACATATTTCATGATCCAAAGATTGTCAATGAGAATAAAAGACCCTGATCAGACTGTGCTGATATCAGGCAAGCTCCTAACTGAACCGACTGCTTGACAGCGCAGTGTGTTCCAGACACATGTCGTTTAACTATACATGCCCTTGTATTTTCATTGATTGTACGAGTGAAATGTCATGGGAAGCAACTCTGCCATTTTTGTTTTGTATCCCTTCTCAGTAAGTCTACTCTTAAAGGAAAGAGTTTGCTCCCCTAAGTTTGCTCCTAGGGGAGCAAACTCTTGCCTTTAAGATCAGACCCAGTTTAAGAAGGGCTTCATCTTGCTGTGAAGCAAACAGTTGTTCCCCCTTTGTAAAGTGCCGAAAATCATAGGCGTGTACCCATATTGTCCAACCTGCTTGCTTAATGTAGGTTCATTTCAATATATTTGCCTTGTTTGGGATTAAATACAGTCAAAACCGTCTTAAGGGGTCACGCAAGGGAAGAACAAAAATAGGCTGCTTAAGGCAGGTGACCCCTTATTACAGGTTCATTTGCACTGTATTTTGGCTCAAGGTACCCAGAAAAGGTGGCTGCCTAAGGCAGGTGATCCCTTAATAGAAGTGACCACCTGAAAAGGTGTGACTGTACTGCTTGCTTAATACAGGTTGCTTGTTTAATACAGGTTGCTACTAAGGCATGTTTTACTGTACACTTTAAACTGAGCCTTGTGACAGGTTATCGAGCCTTATGGAAAGTTTGATACGTATCTGCGTGGACAGCTGAACTAATGCTTTACTTTGGTAGTAGATACAAAGAATCGTTTTGCTTACAAAAACACCCCGAATCAGACTGTTACACATTGTAGAGCCCCTTTTTCATACAACAGTTCATAGGAAATGTAAAAGTTAGCAACCAATATCGTGGAATGTGTAAGATCTACGCAGTTAAGTATGGCATGAGTAAGAACATGTTTTTTTCCACCTGTATGGACAATAATTCTCTTGCTTGTTCAGGCCATGCTGCTAATTACATCGAGACATCAGACCTACCGTGTTTGACCTTATCAGGAAACTATGCACCAATTTGTCTCAAAGTGGCACAAAGTCATAAAGTAAATTTTCCTCCAATACAGTCAAACCTCCCTTGACGGGTCACTGATTAAACACCTGCCTTTAACATCCAACTTTCTTGGGTTTCTTGAATCAAATACAGTGCAAATGAACTTGTATTAACTAGTCATCGATCTTAATCAAACCCGTAAAAGACAGGTTTGACTATACATACACATTATATATACAGTGTGAGCTTCTCAATGAGGGTTGACTCTGAAAGAAAAGAATTTACTTAATATTTTCTAAACTAGCAAGTGGTAAAATTTTAAAGTCTGTACAAACTCAGCTCATGTGTAATATCATATATGCAAGGAGAAGAACCAAATAAGCTTGTAGCTTCCGTTCTTATCCTATTAAATATTGTATTTTGTAAAATACTGTATGTCTATATTTTGTTGAAATAAATATGTTATACTAAACTCAGCTCAAGAAATGATGATGGAAAAGAAACCTGCTGTATAATATCTGGTGCAATTTGTCCTTAAGCTTCGTTTACACGAGCAACGTTTCTGTGACAAAGAAGGTTTGGCATAAAAAATTTGCTCGTGTAAATGAAAAAATAGGCCACATTTTCATTGCCTAATTTATATGATAAAGTTTATATGACAAACAAAATTTGTCTGTGTGAACAGAAAATTTGCCATAGAATATGTAACAAAGAAACTAGCTGTGGAGATAATGACACAGAAAAACTTTGCTCATAATCAAATCAGTTTGATTTTGAACAAAGTATATTAAACAATAGAAATGTGGCATAGTTGGCTGTTCACACGAGCAAAGTTTGTTTTCCAGGTAAAGATGTTGTACAAGGGCAAAGTTTTAGTGACAAAGATGGTTTGCCACAGAGAAATGTGCCCTTGTAAATGCCAAAATATGACAATGTTTCTTTGACAAAAATGTATGGTAAAGTTACTTTGATAAATTAAATGTGTCCGTGTAAATGGAGAACTTTGCTAAAGATTATGTATTAAAGAACTTTGCTATAAGCGTGGAAGTGTTATAAAGATTTTGTTTCATTGCTGTAGAAAGCTTTGACGAACAATATTTGGTCATGTGAACACTGCAGCAAATATTTCATTGCAAACGTTTATTTGACAGAGACTGTATGTCACATTTTCTTTAATTAAATTTGCTCTGTGTAAACGCAAAATCTTTGGAATACTTTCTTTGTTAAAGTTTCTTTGACATAGAACCTTTGCTTGTGTGAACGCCGCCTTACACGGACAAAGTTTCTGTGACAAAGAAGGTTTGGCATAGAAAAATTTTCTCGTGTAAATGAAAGAAAGCCACATTTTCATTGCCAAATTTATATGATAAACTTTCTATGACAAACAATATTTGTCCATGTGAACAGAAAATTTGCCATAGAATATGTAAGAAAGAATCTAGCTATAAAACACAGAAAACTTTGCTCATAATCTAATCAGTTTGATTTTTAACAAAGAATAATAACAATGAAAATGTGGCACAGTTGGTCGTTCACATGAGCAAAGTTTATTTTCCAGATAACTGCGTTTACACAGGCAAATTTCTGTGACTAAGACGGAGTGCCGTAAAACATGTACTCGTGTAAATGCCAAAATATCACAATGTTTCTTTGACAAATATAAACATTACTTTAAAAATCAAAATGTATCCGTGTAAATGGAAAACTTTGCCAAAGATTATGTAACAAAGAGCTTTGCTATAAGGGTGGCAAATGTGACAAAGGTTTTGTTTCATTGCTGCAGGTAACTATGACGAATAATTTGTGGCCGTTTGAACACTGCAGCAAACATTTCATTGCCAAAGTTTATTTGACAAAGATTCTTTGTCACATATTCTTTAACAAATAATTTGTTCCATGTAAACGCAAAATGTTTCTTTGTTCAAGTTTCTGTGACATAGAAACTTTGCCCGTGTGAACGCGGCCTAACTTTGACAGGAATTCTTTGTTCGCGTAAACACAGCAGCAAATATTTCATTGCCAAAGTTTATGTGACAAAGATTCTATGCCACTTTTTTTCTTTAACAAATAATTTGCTCAGTTTAAACACAAAATGTTTGCCAAATTTTCTTTATTACAGTTTCTGTGACAAAGTTACCTTTGGTCATGTGAAGGAGGCTTTATGCTAGTACTTTTTTTTCGAAGGCTGTTATCTTCATACTTGAACATGTGACAAAAACTGTAAGAACCTCTGAGAACAGGGGCCGTATTCATAAAGCCACTTGTTGTTATGTGGTTGCTAAGGCTAAATATCTATAAAGGAGAGTCCCTACACAACTATGAAATTTGGTCTGGAGGAACAGTCTTACAAAGACTGTTCCTCCAGACCAAATTTCATAGTTGTAGGGAATCTCCTTCAAAGAAATTTAGCCTTAGCAACAGCATAGCAACCACTTAAGTCATTTTATGAATACGGCCCCAGGTTTTCACTCGATGCCAAGGTTATAAATGGGCTCTTTGTATAAGAGCTAATGAACAGCTATAAATACTCATAAATGTTTTTATGTTAAATGCATAAGAGCCATGACATGACAAAACCAACAAAAAGGCATGTGCGCCCAGCGAAGACTCAGATCAGCCTGTGCAGCTGCTCAGTCTGATTATAGTCCTTACTGTGTGTTTACAGTGTAGCTGAAGGTCTTAGCTATCTCTCTGCGGACAGCAAAGACTCTGATCAGACTTGGCAAATGCCCAGGCTGATCTGAGTCTGCCCTGGGCGCACAACCACTTTGTTTGTTTTCTTGTGTCGTGGCTCATCTGCTTCATGTCAATATAAGCATCAGATATTTGAACTCTTACCTAACAGAATGTTGGTAAAGCCTTTAGTCTTAAGATGAGTGTTTTCATTTGTTTATTCTAATAAGGGACAGCAGGCAAGTGATAATAGCCTAAAAGGAGCTTAATGCAAACTTTGATAGCTAAAACAACAGGGCACATAAATGATCCTATTGACTCGGTAGGTATGACTGCCCCTTTAAGGAAGGGTGAATGAGTGGCTATTTTACAATCTTATCACCAGTATTTCAGTCATGTCAGGACGATGGGAGGTTGATAATAAAAGAATGTGCGCAATAGAACCCTGTTTATGGTTGGAAAGATTTCAGCCTCAAGCTAAACTTCCAGGGCTCCTCCTGTGTAAAGAGCATACTAAATACCAACAAGCATTGTTTCCCTTGGCTGTCAACTTCGTTCGAATCATACTCACATTGTATTTTATCTATCCAAACTTCATTAAACAATGGCTGTCAGTGTTAAACAAAATTTCCAATGGCAGAGTACAATTTTTGTTGATGACTGGCGATGTTTGACGTTATTTACTGATTCGCCAATAGTGGCCATTATCCTAGCTGGCACTCAACATTGAAAAAATTAAGGGATTTTATGGTTGGAAATTTCTTTTAATGGCGACGCGACAGCGGAGCTGTAAAACGCAAATTGTGACCATAAAACCGACGATTTACCTCCCCAAATGACAATTTTCAATACAGTTAGCCCCATTCTAATGCACCTTTTCACACTGTTACCTTCAAAGTGTACTAATTTGCACCCATCGCAAGTGCTTTCAGCAACGCAAAAGCAGGCGTCAGCCAATCAGAAGCGATATTTTATAATGACGTCGGATTTGCGACAGTATAACGCAGGATATACTGTCGGAAATTTTTGACGTTATCCAATCAGACGTCGCGTTACATTCGTAAGTGCATTAGAATGTTCATTCAAAATCATGCCATTGAATCCACGTTGACTTAATGTTGATTTAAAGTTTTGTGCCCAGTGGGACGGTGCTAAGGCCTTTATTTTAACAAACTTACATACTGAGCACAACTCGGATGGCAGAAATATTGGCAGTCTTTGAGCAGCCATTGATATCCAGATCCAAGCATGTGACTGGACCCTCAATAGGCAAAGGCTCACCAATGCAGAGGAAAGTCAAACGAATCTTGTCCTTATTTACAAATTATAAAACAACCACATCAACAAATTCTTAGAGCTGATATTATGTGGTGTTTAGTTATCTGTGTTGACTGTAAATATATTTGTATGCATTAATCTGAATAAATATAGTTCAGGCATAAAACATGTTGTTATTTAATTCATTTATGGCAGACTGTTTGATAGTCTGTATATATTAATCCAAGGTATCATCATTTCATTTCAAAGTGAGAATTTTTTTTTATTATATGCACATAGCTATGGCCTATGCTAACATGCTAATCCAACATCCAACTACACTGATCAAGGCGCTCACTCCTAGGTATATAAGATCTAGAAGGCCAGAATGTATGCTGTTAAATTTTACATCCCATTTACAGTATTACAGCAGTTAGAATGATAATAAAATGCTGTGTGTATAAAAAATACAGAGTGCAGATATCTGCCGCTAACAAGATTTAAACCCTACCACAAGCACAGTAGGTTACCAATTAACCAACTGCTCTAAGGGTCCTTATGCCTAACAGGTCAAAGCATGTAGCTGAACAATGTAGACCCAGCTAAGAGTATTAGGATTCACAGACTGGTCTTAGTCTTTGCTCTTATGATGACAAGGTGGAGAATCACGTGACTTTGTTATCATTGTGTTATTGTTTAACGTCCACGGAAACAGCTATGGTCATGTCAGGATGGTCAGCTAACCGTATCACACTATTCCTGGGCAGGCTTAGACCTCCTAAGCAGTTAACCAGTACTAAGTGCAATTACTTTCACCAGTAACTGACAACTGCCGCTCTTGAATCAGCAAAAGGGGAATTGAAAGTGAGTGGCCGTGACTTACTTCGGTTATGGGGAATCACATGATATTTTGTACTTAAATTCAGACAGAACAGGTAAGGAAATTGCTCATTATTTCCTCAATACTAAATAAATTTTCATGTGGAGGTACTTTATCACTTGTGCATCATGTCATTATATCATAGCCTTTTTCGTGGACTTTGTATTTTCCCACACAACCTCAAGCTAAGTATGACAGTTTTTGCTCCAGGTTGAGTGGAAAAATACAGTGTGCATGAAAACGCCTCATATATAATGGCTTGCTCCAAAAGTGACGAGGTATCTGCAGAGTACTGCATGAAAATTCATTGAGTTTTAATTAAAGAAATAAAGATCAATTTTCTTGTCTGTTCTGCTTGAATATAGGAACAAAATGTCATGTGATTCCCCACTGTGGATATAATATCATGTTTGGTTTGAAGGGAAAGTAGAAGTTATCCCTTATGGCAATGGATATACAGTCAACCCTGCTTATGTGGTCACCTCTATTAAGGGACACCTGCCTTTGGTAGCCACCTTTTCCAGGTTCCTAGAACCCAAAATAAAGTGTAAATGAACCTGTATTAAGGGGACGTCTGTCTTAAATAGCCAATTTTAGGGTTTTACTTGGGTGACCCCTTAAAAAATATTAATGTTTGTGATTGTCTTTGTGTTATATATGTTCATGTATATATATGTATTATTTGCCTTTAACCCATCATTTGGGTATAGTTGTGCAAAATAAATAAATTCTAATTCTAATTCTAATTCCTTAAGACAAGTTTGACTGTACCTCCAATTTTATCTGCCATTTTTACAAAGAGAAATAACTTCTGTAACTTTCCATTAACTTTCCTGGTCGATAAAGCCCTTCCAAACTGGGGTCTCTTTTAAAGGAAAGAATTTGCTTACAGTGGCTCTGGGCAGACTGCATGGCTGCATCAGCATTCAGCACCATTTTTGTCCTGGCTCAAACTGTTCATAAGAAGCAGTATGATCAGTGTCTTGACTGTTTACAATTCATTTAATTATCAAACAAAATGTTCAAATTTGGTTATGTCAATACCAAATTTTGACATTTTTGTTTGATAATGAAATGAACCTGATCATATTCTAGGATAATTGCAGTTCTGGTGTCTTAATAATTCCAGTGATTACTGTATGAATTTATTGATTTTCTACATTCAACTCTAACACGGATTACCAATTTAAATTCGACTCTAACACTGGTGTCTTAATAATTCCAGTGATTACTGTTTGAATTTATTGATTTTCTACATTCAGCTTTAACATGGATTACCAATTTAAATTCAACTGTAACACTGGTTAAAACTACAAATCGACCACAAAAACTGTCACAAAATATGGACGGAATGTTTAATCTTAACAAAAGTGTATAGACATGTCCCATAAACCTTTAAAAATATCACGAAAACCACTAAAATTAATACAATATAATGACATAAAATAAAGTTATGTTATGCAAACATGTTCATTTGAGATATCACAACAAATTCATACTCTAACCTTAAAATTGTTATTTAACTTTGGATTAAACTTGAGCAGAATTAGATAAGAAGTCCGCTGAGAATATATCACTTTTTGACTATGCAAATCACACATGCCATTCACTCACAATTATGTACTGTTACGCAATACAGACTACCCATGCAGATATGGATGACATTATAACTCCATTATCAGAATAACTAGGAAGTACAACAGACCCCAAACATGAACCCCTAGCTGCCATGGAAATGAAACTATGACATCGCCCATAGTTGCATCAGCATACTAGTAACCATTGTCCAAAAGCATGCAGCACTAACCTTTTCCAGGAGCATGTGTAATTTGCAAATTCTAAACAAATAACTTTTTTAAACTATTTAATTTCATGCTAGAAGTGTGTTTGCAATACTGGGTGTATGTAGGAACTATAGTTGGAGAGAAATTGACTGTCGACATTAAGGTCAGTGCAACTAAAGTCACCATGAACGAAATGACATATGTATTGACAAAGAAAAAACATAAATAGAATAAATAAATAAAAGTAAAAAAAAAAAAAAAGAACAGAACAGAATCTATGTTACACCTGGCTACAGCAGGAGTAACTAAAAGAACATCCTGTAATTTTCTTAATACACTCATCAATTTTCACTCCGCCAATCAAGGAATGGTTCTTTATAAGAGTCACTGGTCAAAGAACTGTATTAGGCTCTGTTAGTCATATTTGTCCAACACTTCTAAAAGTTGCGGGACTTATCCTTTCATATTCTGTCCTTTGAACTTGAACTTGTCTATAAACAGATCAGTGATCATCCCTGGAAATAAAGAAAGTACATGTAGTTAGAGTATCAAAATTTCATAAGCTTTCGTCTAGCTGCAGAATTTCATTAAAGTGAGATTTATTGAATTGCACAATTTTTTCTTAAAATCAGGGGCCATATTTATAAAACAACTTAAGTTGCTCTTTTTCAGACTGTTCCTCCTGAGCAAATTTCATAGTTGTAGGGAATCTCCTTCATAGAAATTCTGCCTTAGCAACAGCATAGCAACCATTTAAGTCATTTTATAATTACGGCCCCTGAAATATAAGTGAACCATTCTGGTACTCCCTCTTTTGATTTATACCTCTGCAACAGAGCCATATTAATACTTTTTTGACGAGTGGACCTGTCCATCCTTATTATTTGGATTCGTCAATTTCTAGTTTTAGGGATTTCTGGTGAATGTTATCAATTTCACTGTATAATGCACAGAAATTCCTGTAAGCGAATGGTGCTGACCCTGATCAGATGCCGCATTCTTACTGTATGAACTGGGTCTGCACTATTTGCATATGTCTCCAAAACGGGTTTTCTGTCTGAAATCGGTTAAATAATGCACGGTTTCTGAATCTGGAAGAATATGTATAATTTTATAAAATATCTACCTTACTACATCTCATCATCACATGATACTGTTGGAGGTCAATGGAGCTTAATAGGCTAGTATTGCATGCGCAATGAGTGGAACAAAAATCTTGTATACTAAATCACTTTAGACCTGTACAAATAGACTGTACAAATATGTCTCCAAAACGGGTTTTCTGTCTGAAATCGGTTAAATAATGCATGGTTTCTGAATCTGGAAGAATAAGTATAATTTTAAAATATCTACCTTACTTTATCTCATCATCACATGATACTGTGGGAGGTCAATGGAGCTTAATAGGCTAGTATTGCAATGGGTGAAACAAAAATCTTGTATACTAAATCACTTTAGACCTGTACAAATAGACCTGTACAAATACTGGAACAAATTACCAGATGGAGCTTGCGGGAGATTGTTATCCGAAGCAAAACTTATTAGTATTGCAACCACAGAAGATATGAGTAAGGTACTGAAGCAGGAAGTAAGGGTAGTAAATATGGAAAGTTTGGCAAATCTTGAAGAGCATAGAAAGGTGAATATGGCAGGATAGACATGGAAGGGGCAAAAAGTATAATATGGAAGACAGTTTTGAGATTGAAGAAGAAATGGAAAGGTGATGAAGTGTGGAAGACAATGGACCAAAAATGCAAAGAATTGCTGGTGGGTAACAATGATCCTATGGAAGCGGCAAACAATGGAACTCTGGAATACAGGACGTGGGGCAGGCAGCGAATATGTGTTTGAATATGATCTACAGGGCAGAAATGCATGGAAATAAGAAGGACAACAGGCACAAGAACAGTACTACAAAGTGTAACAGACGTACAGACGTATGTATGCATGCATGTACTTACAAGGGAAAAACTATATGCCCTCCCCACTTTTTGGCAGGGGCATAATAATGAAAATAAATGTATGCATAATACATAGGAAAATCCAGCCTCAGCTGTATGGTTAACTTACCAATTATTGTCGTTTGTTTTAAATAAATATGAGACGCGACAGGACAAAACCAACAAAGTCGCATATGTGCCTAGCGAAGACTGAGACCAGCTTGGACATCCATCCAGTTTTATCAGAGCTGCCACTGTGTGCTTTCAGAGTAACTAAAGGTCTGAGCTAGCTCCATGCAGACAACCAAGACTCTGATCAGACCGGGCTGCTGCCTAGGCTGATCTGAAAATTCGCTAGGTGCACATTTCTTTTTTGATGATCTATTCATGTTGTGGCTCATTTATGCTTAAAATGCATTTCACTAATATGAACAGCAACTTGTCTGCTGTCAGAGTTCAAAGATAAAGGCAATAAACTAATTACCTTCTGGGATGAATAACAGAGGTGTAGAAAACATATTAGGAATATTTATTTGTTATACAGATACATCCATCTTAAGAGTACTCCCATTTTAGCAGGGATTTGTTTCCCAGGGTGGCAAATAAGAAAAGTTGTTTCCATGTGTGCAGACATAAACACATACACAGAAAAACATGGCGGTGTATCCCGAACCTTGAGAGATAAAAAAATATGTAATATTACCATAAAGACGTTCTAGATGGCATGGTTGGCGTTTAAACTCTGCCTTTAGGTCATCAACTTCATCCAAGTTCTGACGATACTCCGGTGAGAGAAAATCTAGGCTGCTCTCATGTACATATAGCTCCTGAAATAGTTTAGCTTAGACATAATTTTAATTAAGTACCCAGGAATTACGATAGTGAGGGATCTTAACTTTTCAGTGGCACTGAGAGGAAGAGTGAAACAAATGAAGATCACACAGTCCAAGCGAAACAAAATAGTGGAAAATGCAAAGCAACCAGCCATTTCCATCCCAACTGGCATGATAATTTTGGTGTCACAATGTTATTTGTGGCTATTAAATACATGTAAGTAGTAGTAGTAGCTGTAGTAGTAGTAGGTAAAGGCATGCTGAACGTTAACTTGAACAGGCATAAACCCCAAGCCGAAGAGATAATAGCTGAAAAAACAGGTTGGGTTAAGAGCCGGAAGGACCACCACAGAACAGACCTTCAGCCTCAAAATCATGTGCGAAAAGTATCGTTAACATCAGCAAAAACTGTAACATGTTTTAATAAAATTCAAAAAGGCATGTGAGAGGGTATGGCATGCAGCATTATGGGTTACCAGGTGGAAGTGTAATACAGGCGCAAATCTAGTATGCGACATTGAGCATCTATATGACAAGGCTATAAATGCAGTTCCGATGGATGGCAGCACGGGATAGTGGTGTAGAACAATAGTTGGAGTTCGGAAAGGATGCCTTCTCTCATCCACCCTCTTAGACATTTTCTCGAAAGGACTATGTCTGATGGTCTGGAAGAAACATGTTGGAAAGGTTTAAATAGCATAGGTGGCATAAGTGAACATGCCGCTGCACCTCTGACAAAGCTGAGATCAGTATGGGGAGATAATAACACATCTCTTGGATAAAATGTGAAACTGATGCACTCCCTTGTCATATCCATATTTCTGTATGCCTGTGAGTCACGAACCTCGACAGCAGAGTTAGAGAACAGAACGCAGACTCTTAAGATAAGATGCAGCTAACGGTTACGGAACAGTTCGTGCAAGGGCCATGCTACTTATGAAGGTGTTCGCAGAAACATCCCACATCAATCGGACAGTATGAGGAACTCTTGACCTTGGGCAAGAAACGGAAACTGAGGTGGTTTGGCAAGGTGGTTTCTCCAGGGAAAAAGAAGAAGAAGTAGACTGAAGAGATGAGGACACAATATCAGTGGGTGGACTTTGCTAGCATAATATGGCAACTGAAGACAGGACTGGTTTGAAAGTAATTGCTGTAAAGTAATTTGCAGCGACTTTGTGAGGTTATGGGATAGACAAGACTAGACCAAGCAGTACTGGTAACACATTTATTGTACAGTACATCTACCGTAAAGATTCTATATATTTGGGAAATAAAGGGCTGAGTAGACAGTGCAGTTCCAGATCATATTACTCTTTAAGGAACACTCTCATTAGGGTCTACACTGTTGGACAATTTAAATGCATCTTTTGAACGCTGTAGTGCATTGTAAATACAAATTGTTGCCCTATTAGGACAATAACTGTAAATAGTTTAAGTGTTCCGATTTTTAGAATTCTTACGGTAGTCCGTTCATTATTTCTTCCTGTGGTTTAAGATGTTCAGTGAATACGTTTTATGAAATCTTCTGTATATTTTTTCAATTGAATACTTACCAGCCATCCACCGCCATCGGTCACAAAATACTTCAACTTCGTTGAAAAGCTTGTCAGGAGTCACGTAATACTTCTCAGATTCCGTACACCCTAGGGTTTGTACGAACTGGCAATCTCGTGGGTGACAACCACATCCCATTCTGCAGCCTATCAATAATTTTAACATTATCTAACGCAAACTGCAGCAGAATAACCGCATGTCTGGAAAAGAGCTGTTGATTCGGCGCACCATGTGCGCCTTTCGTGGACTTATTAATAATACTTCTTTCCCTTTTGGATTTCAGGGCGGGATATATAGGATGTGATTGTATTAGTTTGTGATTATTGCCTATAATTTCACTTTAAATTTAATGTCCAAAACTGGAGCATGCAATTACAGGGCGTCAAATGTATTGCAGGTTTTTTATTGTTGTTTTCTTCTTCTTTTCAGTCACAAATTGGGTTCAGTTACACTAAGCCTTTCCTTATCCTCTATCGCCCTGATATAGCTGAAATACTTTTGCAAAGGACGTAAATCCTCTAGGCATCCATCCATCCTTTGTTTTCATCTCTGAAGTTTGAAAAAGACAAACATAAACTGGCTACTTTTTCCATTCGTATTCCATATTCCCTTCCTTGGAACCCTTGGCCGACAGGTCTATTCGTAAATCGAATTTCCTATGGCTCCATTTCATTGGATGCGAGTAACTTCTATCGATCCTATCAAGTTATGTGTAACAATTCATTTTCCGCATAACAGGCGTCCTTGTCGATAGAAAAAGTTCGTGTTTACCATAAATATTTACCATGACAGAGAAGACGATCAAGATTTAACCAATGCACCAGAAAATCCCATTTGCGATAAGGCCGTCGGCCAAGGTAAGGAACAAAGACGATTTAGTAACCTTGGCTTGCAAAGATGAACTGAGTCTGGTCCATCAGTAAAATAGTGTTAAAAGCAATGACCATGAACAGATGTTCACATCCCACTCATTCAGTATTTCAATATTCATTATATTTTCTATAAGTATACACGTAAAAATGAAACACACATACACACACACACACACACACAAAAGAAAAAAAAAACAGACAACACAAACGATTTTACCCAAAACCACACACACAACAAACAAAAACACTAATAAGCCAAAACGGAAGCACCACCTTTGAGCGGTAAATAATAAATGACTTTGGGGATGGGGGAAATGGCGGTGGGGGGTGTATAGGATTCAAAACGTATTTACGGAACTTTAACCTTCGTCTAAACTTCCATCGTGATCCATGTTAAACTTGGTTTGGTTCTCATAGAGTTATTCTGTCTCATCACCAAGAAATACACGTAACATTCTAATAAAACAAAGACTCGACTGAAACATAGTAACCGAAGATCTGGAGGAATAGAAAACTACCTGAAACCCGACAAGACGAATCTATTGCTTTCACATTTTTTCTGCGTTTCTTATTCTCAGGGACAATCGGCCGAAAGGAGTTTCATACGTAGTAGACGGTAACATTACAAACACTTACCGTGTTCCTGATTTAACAAAACGTAAGAGCAGAACAAGATTGCTAACTGCCGACGCATTCTGAGTAGAACTGGATGTTTCCACAGTGGTCTGTGTTCCACAACGATGATTATACCCTTACGAAATTTCAAGTCGTATAATTTCCAAATGCAAATATTATACCAATTTGCATCAAACAAATCAGTTATTAAGCATAGTTTTTACGATTCGAAAATGATCTTTAAAACTTGCAAATTTTAACAAAGGTTCTGTATTCAAGACTTAAAGTACTGCTTGCTCTGTGAACAAACTGGTCTATGCGTACTTTAGGTTTTTGGTATAGTTTTATCACGCATCTGCTACAAAATTCAACTGATAACAGGTGTATGATAACATAATGTGATATCATGTCTCTGTAGAACTGCGCTTGCGCGAACGTTATCAGGCGATGCCTACAGAAGCGGTCTCTGAAGACGATTGGCTACATACTGACGGTGATCATGATAACAACGTATGATTGGTTAAATGTCGTCACCGACTTACGTCATAAGGCATTCGCGACGTCAACAAGTTCAAACAAAACTGTGTTTGTTTTTCTTTTGTTAATTGCCCGTTACACCTGGAAATATTCTTATGATGCATGAAAAATAGAAATTAGAAACACGTCGGACTGGTCGGGAAGCCTCGCCATTCCTACGCTGTTTCTGGTCTCGCCTGATAAACTTGATACAGTGCACTCGACAGTATTGGATCAAATTCAATAAAACTCCTGTTTTGTTGTATATGAATGCTAAAATCATTAATGTTAAAACACATAACAATTGCAAAATATCCCTTCGATCTATCCATGTCAAAATATTTTCGAGATTTATTCCTTTAAGGGCAGATAACTTTCCCAGACTTACAGAAGGGTTTTACGACAGTAACAAATCAGGAGCGACAGTATCGGATCCTATGATATTGTTTTATAGGAGGGTTCCTCCAAGCCATTCTGCCAACCTTCTTATAGCTTCAATAATTTAGCTTCATAAACAGTTGGACCGATTAAACTCTCAGAGGAAACTTTTACGGCCTTTCAACGATATTTTTCTCGTAGTCCTTCACCTGCAACGGTTATGTCTGTTAAATAACAGTTTAGTGTGTACAAATGAACAAGAATGTCAATAATTCTCAACTCAGTTATCCCCTGCTACAGAAATATCTCAAACAGTAAAGACCATAATCTTACTTTTCAATGAATACACCCTAATAAGACCGTAGTGTTCGATCAGAATCAACAAATTTACAGTGATTTTCGGCCTTAAGATTGATATTTCAATGCAAACAGTGCATAAACACTATATGGTGTTTCAGCGAGTTCTGCTGCATTAATCTGAGTCTATACAGTGTACAAATGTCCATCTGGTGAACGCCAGTCCTGGATGGGTTCACTCACATGCGAGCTGATCTCAATGTTTCTTTAGAATGTTTAGCGGAAGCTTAGCTGTGCTAAGGCATACCATTCATTATCAGACACTAGTGTGTGGGTCGTGGAATGGTGGATATTGTACAAAAACGACGTTGATTTATTTTTTATACCGATCTTCTTCGAAAGAAGACAGCAACAACTCAGGAAGTTGATATATGACTTTCTTGTAGCATCCAACGTAAAGATTTCCAGCTGATGCCTGTAGTTCAGCTCATATTATATAATGATACTTTACTGTCGCACATCGGTGCCCCACTTTTCAAGTCTTTAGTAACATCAAAAACTGATGTCACAAAAATAATGGCTGTCTGCAATTTTAGGTAGGCCAGGACACATTACAAAGCAGAATTGCTTTCAATCGCCTAATGATAAAACTGTGTAAACAACCGAAATCTATTTTTGGGTATCGAGCAACAGACAAAATGCAAGCGCCGCTGAAGGGGCCAAGCCTTTCAACAACTCTAATTTGTTTCACAGCAGCACATTTTGATCCAATTCTTCACCCTGCACCTTTTCATTGGTCTAACTTGGTGACTGTTGTATAATGGTAAAAAAATTTTGCTTCATTTTGTGAAAAAATGGGTGATAACTTATGAGTGATCCGATACTGTCGTTGATCCGATTCTGTCAAGGTCCACGATTCACAGGCATACAGAAATATGGAAATGACAAGGGAGCGCATAAGTTTCACCTTTGATCCAAGAGATATGTTGTTCTCTCTCCAAATTGGTTTCAGCTGGGTTAGAGCTAAAGTGGTTTATGCAATCCTTGAGAGAACCTCCTGTTCTGAGGAATCATCTTAGACCAGTGCTCCGTGGTGTTTGAAGCTTGTTAAGGTACCCAGCTTCTGCCTTTTTACCTTGATCTCCCTCTTGATGTCATCTGCACTGTTCGTCATTAGTTTATAATGCATCCGCTGCAAACTTACATCAGAAAAAAAGAGGTATGATAACATAATGTGATATCATATCACTTAAGAACTGCGCTTGAGGGAATGATTTCAGGCAGTGCCTTTCGAAGCAATCCCTGAAGACGACTGGTTACATACTGACGTTGGCCATGATAACAACGTTCGATTGGTTAAGCATTCGCGATGTCAGTAAGTTTGAACAAAACTGCATTGTTTTCCATTTGTTTGACGCTCTTTACCCCATAAAATCTTCTAATAATGCAAAAGATGCATGATAAATAGAAAACTATGTTAGTGTCTTTTGATATCAAGTCGCCCAGAAACACGTCGTTCTGGCTCGGCAAGCCTCGCCATTCCTACGCTGTTTTGGTCTCGCCTGATAAACTTGATATCAAAGACACTTACATATTATTCTCTATATGCATGTACTTGTTTAGGATATTGTTAAGAGTTTACGTCTAATGCACCAGTTATTTGCAACCACGCAACCCCTCCCCCCCCCCCCCCCCCCCCCCCCCCCACCTGGAGCCGGGGAATAGCGGGGATATTGACTTTTCACTCTGCAAAGCCCTGGGATATGCCCTAAACTGTGGGGACATTTTTATGTCAAATCCCTGGTAAAGGTGTCTGCATCCTCCCACCCCCGAGGGATCATATACATATAAAAATCCATATTCTGACAATGTGTCGCGGTAGATTTCGTTAAAAATACTCCACCATTTTCCCCGCTGATTTTGCGGGAATCAAAAGCCCGGTGTATGCACGGCACTGCCGGGACATCTCTTAGGTAAAAAGACGGTACTTAAGCCCCGCTATGCCCCCGCTATCCTCGGCCCCATGGGGGCCGTGGTTGCAAATGACTCGTGCATAAGTTTAATCAGCGGTCAGATACAC
>CAXDIV010000136.1:0-42328 GCA_963989385.1 Ctena decussata | reverse complement strand
GGTAAAAAGAGTAAAAAAAAAAAAAAGGTGGCAGCAGAGCAAAAAGTGCAGACCCTGCTCAGACTGCTCCTTTAAAGGAGCAGTTTGATCAGGGTCTGCACTGTTAGCTAATACAGTACTATATCCCAATACTTGACATGATTATGGTATCTATTAATCAATCAAAGTATTGATTTTGATGGAAAACAAGCGCCATGAACAATCAAGTTTTTGTATTTATTCTAGATATTCACACAGGAATACTGTAACAGTCAAATTGTTCTTGATGTATTATGTTCATGTTTTTGCCCTTGGCAAGTATTTGAGCCAATTTAAATCCCAGCGCAAGCACATTTTTTTAAATGTTGCTATGGAAACACAAGAAAATAAAACATTAATACCAATAAACATTTCCAAAGGTGCTAATCCAAATACTTCTATTCTACAATCAATCGCAATACAATATTTATTTTGGTTATAAGACAGCGGTTTCCCCCTTTAGTGGAGCGGCTTAGAGTGAAAATGAAATACTTCCCTTGATGATACAAGCATGAAATTTTCACTAAATGTTCCTTACATGGCCCAGATTCAAAAATGATCGTGGGCCACTTAAAAATCATCCATTTTCAAGATGGCCGCCAAGTTTCAAAATGCTATCGTTTTAATTTATAACATGCTTATTGTCCGCAGGCATATGTTGGTTGGTTGGTTGATTTGATGCTTAACGTCCACGGTAAACAACTAAGGTCATGTCGGGACGGTCAGTTAACCTAACCACACTATTCCTGGGCAGGCTTAGACCTCCTAAGCGGTTAACCAGTACTAAGTGCACATACTTTCGCCAGTAACTGACAACTGCCCTTCTTGAATCAGCGGAAGGAGAAACGAAAGTATGTGGCCAGACCGGGATTCGAACCCAGGACCTCTGACTTACGAGTCAGGTGCCCTACCGATTGCGCTACCCGGCCCGGCCGCAGGCATATGTAGTGCCCGTGGGCATGTGTGTTATTTTTTTGGCAATATATACATGTAAAACGTCAACAATAGAGTGTTCACAATGGAAAAGTGCATGTTGTCAATTTTTCTAACGACTCTTTTGCCATAAGCATCGATTATATACGTTACCTATGTGTATCTAATTTAGAATCATATAATTTTAAGGTACACTACTTTTTTTATTTTCAAATGCAGTTTCTCCATAGAATCATCGTTAGTATTAGCAAATACATTTTAGTATGTTTTTTTTTTCATCATTTATTACTACTTGTAGTAACGTAAATAACTTTAATTCATAAGTTAGTCCATTATAATACGGCTTACGGAATTTCTTCATTGTCTCTCAGAGAACAATTATGAATTTAATATCCTGGCACTTCTTAAAAAACACTGTTTTCTTGGAACAATCAGCTTATGACTAATTTAGGGACCTCCTGAGGTATGTTTTATATGCGACGAAACTCAGAATATTGCAAATGCTAATAAATGGAGACTTAGCAAATTCCATACATGCACAGCAGGTTTTGCTGCTTGTTTATTTCAAATAGCATATATCTGCACCTTTAATGATTATGCCCAGCTACTCAGTCTTACGATTCTTAAGACAGTAATATACGTGACATTTTGTTGTATAATCAAAAACTGCATAACAGATATATTTCATTTGAGAAAAAATGCTGCAATTATAAGCCGGCAAATAATTTGTATACATGCTTCAAATAAAGCAATATATAGTCGGTTGGATAATGAGTCGATTTAGCATGGAACCAACTTCAGGACTTTTAATTTGACGAATATTTTACGTTTTAAGGGACCGAGTTCTACAGAATTCTAAGCCATAAAATGAAGTGGCAAATCAAAACGACAGCACATTTGATGCGGGATATTTCTGGTCAAATACCAGTTGCGCTAAAGAATGTATTGACCTGTAGTTTCACTTTGCGGTACGGTATCAAAACAAAGAGAAGGATAACAGATAGAATAACGTATACAACCAATTACTGGGTAATTTATAAATTCCTCATGTCTCATATGCTTAAACAGTAATACATTTAGTTCTGAATTAAAAATTAGTAAATGATAATGTAATGCATACTACTGATGTCAAGGACAAATCTTGATATATCTATCTTCAGATGACCTCCTTGACTTTGAAGCTATTGCTATAATTATTATTATTATTAATCATTGTTTAGCAATAATTACAGGGGTTAACTGCTTATTAATGAAGTCTTAATGAATGAGTTTTGACCGAATACTTCATATACAGTAAGAAAATGCAGCTTTCTGATACCATTTATATCAATACAATGATAGAAGAAGCATCCATATAAAAAGTCGAATGATCAAAACTAAATTTGTCTTTCGTTACACTTTTAAATGTATTGGTAATAATGTATCAGAACACAAACAGGGACTGTACAGAATTATCTGACCAAATAAATCTTGGTAATGTTACAATGAGAGAGACACGTCATGAACAGACTCATGAAAAGACGCTTTATATGTGTCTCCTAAAGTATATCATTTTCCATTGCTTAATTGACATAGTGATTATATGGTGCAGTGTAACTGATGGGAGCAACACAAAAAGGTAACGTTGATTACAATCAAGCACGATGTTAATAACTATCAAGTGAGTCGATACTTTATCAGTTGCCTCAGCTGACAGCCATCTTTGCATGTAGGTTACCTGATTGTCTCGGTAGACAGCACAGGTAGGGAAACAGGTATCTCTCGTATGATAATTCTAAACCTAGACATGGTTCAGTTAGATCAACTTATACATATTATACTAGTCCCTCAAGATTTTAAATGATGCGTTTTGTGATGTTGCTGAAAGTCACGTTAAATGTTAAGAAAATTCTAAATGCTTCAGATGTTCATGTTGAGTTCTTGTGAGTGTAAAAAAGTAAGTATTTGCTGTCCTAATACCAATGGTAAGTTAAATGCTTTCTGGGATCCAAGATTTGAGCCTTTGAAAACAACTTACTCAAATAAACAAGAGGGCCATGAGGCCCTGATCCGCTCACCTGAGCAATTGGCAAAGTGGCTTTTTCTTATGTCTGAAATTGTCAAAATATGAGTCTAGGGTCAAAAGTCAAAGACTGACCATAACTCTTTTACTCATAAATCTTATTGTGCTAATAGGCATTAAGATAACCATATATACCATTTTTAGGCCAAAATCTTCAAAACTTTCCATGAAATCTTATGTTCTAGCATTTTCCCATATTTGACCATGCTGCAAAAAAGGTCAAGGTGAACCCCAGGTCATCATTTGAACAGTCTTGGAAGTACTCTAGTACTCCATGCTACTTACCAAGTTTCAAGGCCATAGGCATATTAGTTCTGGAGAAGAAAAATATTAAAGGTTTATATCATAAATGGGTATGGCGGCCATGTTGTCATGTGACCCGGACCATTTCAACACATCTTTGTTCCCTCAACCCCTGGAGGCTCTATATGAAATGTGACTACAATTGGCCCTTTGGCTTTTGAAATAACTTTTGAAAATGTCAAAATATGAGATCTGGGTCAAAGGTCAAAGAATGACCTTGACCACTTGTACTCATAATTCTTCATGACCTCATTAAGACGACTGTATATACCTATTTTTAGGCCAAAATCTTCAAAAATCCCATGAAATCTTATGTAGTAGCATTTGCCATATTTGACCTTGCCGTAAAATGGTCATGGTCAAGCAAAGGTCATAATTTGAACAATCATGATAATACTGGAGCACCCAATGCTATATACCAAGTTTCAAGGCCATTGGTCAACTGGTTCTGGTGAAGAAGATTTTTAAAGGTTTTTACCATATATGGGCGTGGCGGCCATGTTGGTCATCTGACCTGAACCGTTTGAAAAAAATTTCATTCTCTCAACCCCTAGAGGCAAAATATGAAATTTGGTTACAATTGGCCCAGGGGCTTTGGAGAAGATTGTTTGAAAATGTCAAAATATCAGAGTTCTGGGTCAAAGGTCAAAGAATGACCTTGACCTCTTATACTCATAAATCTTCATGAACTTGACTGCATTAACAATTTTAGACCTTACTCTTCAAAACTTTCCATGAAATCATATGTTCTAGCATTTTCTCATATTTGACCTTGCCGTAAAAAGGTCAAGGTCAACCCAAGGTCATAATTTGAACAATTTTGATAGCACTTGAGTACCCAATGCTACATACCAAGTTTCAAGGCCATCGGTTGATTGGTTCTGGAGAAGAAGATTTTTAAATGTTTTTACCATATATGGGCGTGGTGGCCATGTTGGTCATGTGACCTGGACCGTATGAATAAATTTTTGTTCCCTCAACCCCTGGAGGCTCTATATGAAATTTGGTTTCAGTTGGCCCAATGGCTGTTGAGGAGATTGTTCGAAATTGTCAAAATATGGACGTTCTGGGTCAAAGGTCAAAGAATGACCTTGACCTCTTATACTCATAAATCTTCACGTACTCATTAAGATGACTGTAGATACCGATTTTTAGCCAAAAATCTCAACAGTTTCCAAGATATCTTATGTTCTAGCATTTTGCCATATAAAAGCACAAGGAAGCAAATTTGACCTTGCCGTAAAAAAGGTCAAGGTCAACCCAAGGTCATAATTTGAACAATCTTGGTAGTACTCACGTACCCGATGCTACATACCAAGTTTCAAGGCCATCGGCCTATTGGTTCTGGAGAAGAAGATTTTTTTAGGTTTTTACCATATATGGGCGTGGTGGCCATGTTGGTCATGTGACCAGGACCGTTTGAACAACTTTTCGTTCCCCCTTCCTCTGGAGGCCACATATGAAATTTGGTTACAATTGGCCTAGCGGTTTCAGAGGAGAAGTCGTTTGAAATTGTGGACGGACGGACGACGGACGACGACGGAGCCTTACCATCCTATAAGCTCCCCCGGAGCCGCTGGCTCAGGTGAGCTAAAACAAGAGGCCCAGGGGCCACAAAGTTCACCAGATCTCTAGCTCAAAATTGCTGCCACATTAATATAGGCTCAAGATTGCTGTCACATTTGTAATGGTGAATACAAAATATATAACTACAAAGTCTCAGTCTGACAGTCTGTTGTGTTGATAACAAAATATATAACTATCTTCCACATTTTGATTGCCCTGGCAACAAAAAAGGATAACTTTCTAAGAATTTTTTGTGATTATTTTTCCCCTTTGGTTGCCATGATCAAAATGAGCAGTGTGCAGAAAAAGTATAGGGCTAATTGAAGACCACTCTAGGAATATTTCTGAAAATGTAGGTTCAGAATACATGTATCTGCAATGACTTAGCAATGAATCCCATTTATTATTCTTTTCCATTATAAGTTGCCATACCAACCATGTCCTTTGAACAGTGACAATGGAAAACATGAAATCTGTAAAGGCTAATATGATCTGTATGTCTATGAAGTCTCTGCCTCATAGAGCAAATGGTTTCCGACATGATAATCTAAGGTATTTTTTTTTTCTTCTATTTTTTCATTTTGGTAACCAATAAAAAGAGCAGTGGGCCAAAAAACATATAGCTTATAAAGACTTCTCAAGGAACATTTCTATGAAAGTTTTGTCAAAATATCTGCAATGGCTTCGCAGTAAATGCCATTTTTTGATTTTCCCCATTATAAGTCAATGAAACTAAGTTGCCATAGCAACCAAACTAAGATACAGATTTTCATAATGAACATAAAATTTCAATCCCCTAGCCCAAGGATGCTACAGATAAAATCTGGGCCCAATTGGCCCATTGTCTTCAGAGCAGATAATTTTTTAAGTATTTTTTTTTCTGTTTTTGCATTTTGGTTTCCATGGCAACCAATATAATGCGCAGTGGGCTAAAAAATATAAACCTGATAAAAGTCTTCTCAAGAACCATTTCTATGAAAATTTTATCAAAATATATTTGATGGCTTAGCAGTAAATGCCAGTTTACAATTTTCCCATTGTAAGTCTATAGGAACTCTAAGTTGCCATAGCAACCACACTAAAAAGCAGATTTTCATAAAAAACACAAACTTTCAATCCCCAAGCCCAAAGATGCTACAGATGACATCTTGGCCCAATCAGCCTAACGGTTTCAGAGAAGATAATTTTTAAATATCTGTTTTTGTTCTTTTTCGCATTTTGGTTTCCATGGCAACCAATAAAAAGAGTAGTGGGCCTAAAAACATATGGCTGATGGAAGACTTCTTAAGGAACATTTCTATAAAAGTTTTGTCAAAATATCTGCAATGGCTTGGCAGTAAATGCCATTTTTCGATTTTCCCCATTATAAGCCTATGGGAACTCTAAGTTGCCATAGCAACCAAACTAATTAGCCGATTTTCATAAAAAACACAAACTTTCAATCCCCCAGCCCAAGGATGCTACAGATAAAATTTGGGCCCAATCGGCCCAGTGGCTTCAGAGGAGATGTTGTTTGAAAGTGTTGACGGACGACAGACGACGACATACGACGACATACGACAGACGACGACGACGACGACGGACAACTGCCTATCCTATAAGCTCCCCCGGAGCCTTCGGCTCTGGTGAGCTAAAAACTTATTCATAATACATTACAGATATGTACCATAATGTTACTGTTACAATGCCTTTCAAATACAGGACAATCCCATATTATCAGACTTGGAGGTATAAACAGTGGTGTTTCTTTATGGCTGCTTCACATGTGTAAACTTAACACTGAAAGGCTATATCATCCACAGTTAGATATTTTCGTCAATATCGGGGAAAATTCTATAGAAAAGTTAACTTTTCTCTTCAGCTGGCAATGCCACAGCTAACTGCTACCTAACTAATTCAAAATATGCAAGCAGTTCTTTCAACATGGTTTAAAGAGAAGTGACAGAGTATGTTGATTTAAGGACCAATCATATAAAATTCATTCCAGCGATTGTGATTTAGTCTCGGTTATGTACCTTACTGGTCTTATTTGACTGATGACTATCTTTTTTCTAAATACATGTATGTCAATATTTCTATTTATTTAAATATAAACCAAGAATTCCACGGAATGCTATGTCGCACCTGCCTTATGCTTTCTCAGTAGTACATACCATGGTTAGAGGAAAGTGTACACAGGTCTTTTACAAAATCAGTAGCACGTGAAATATATATCAAGGGCTGAAACAAGTGCATTAATCCTCGAGTTCATTCTAAGATGAAACTTTATACCAGGTTTGATGATTCTAGCTCTCATAGATTGTCAGAAAGAAATGGACTTCAATGATTGGGTCAATTTAATTTTGTAAGTAAAATTTTACCAAGTCAGCAGAGCATGAAATATGGGTCAAAATAAGTGCAACAATCCTCTAGATCAACCTAAATAGAAACTTTATACCAGGTTTGATGACCGTAGGTATCATAGATTGAGAGAAATGGACCAGTATTCTAGGGTTGCCGTAATTCTTGACGTAATATTTTACTAAGTCTGCAGAGCATGAAATATAGGTCAACGGTCAAAATAAAGGAAACACTCATCCTAAGAAAAAACTTTATACCAGGTATGAAGATTGCAGGTATCATAGATGGAGAGAAATGGACTTAAACACTAGGGTTAACATATTTTTTGGCATAGAATTTTATGAAGTCATCAGAGCATGAAAAATAGGTCAAAGGTCAAAATAAGTGCAAGGTTCCTTGAGACCATTCTAAGAAGAAACTTTATACCAGGTTTGATGAACGTAGGTATCATAGATTTAGAATAATGGACCCGAACGCTAGGGTCGACGTAATTGTGGATGGACGGACGGCACAGAATTTTACGAAGTCATTAGAGCATGAAAAATATGTCAAAGGTCAAAATAAGTTCAAGGTTCCTCCAGACCATTCTAAGTAGAAACTTTATACCAGGTTTGATGAATGTAGGTATCATAGATTGAGAATAATGGACCCGAACGCTAGGGTCCACATAATTGTGGACGGACGGACGGACGGACGAACTGACGGACGGACGGACGGAAAAGTGAACTCCTATATCGCACCTTGCTAAAGCAGGTGCGACAAAAAATCATTATAATTTTTGTTGCTCTTTACATTTATAACGTTAATTGTTCCCTACATTTCATTTGTAACAGTTTGCTGCTGTTTAGGCCGTTTGCGAAAAAGTGGAGGGCGAAAAATCGATTTAATTTCATTACTATTGAATAATTTTTTATGAAACTTTGCAGATCTTTATCTATTACCCATACGAACTCATGCAAGGAAACTCAGAATTTTTTGACAGTTAAATAAAAAATTGGCAGATCAACTACATGTTAAAATCTGTCCCTAATCTTTGAAGTTTTACGCTTGGTTGGTGCAGTTTTTGGAACAGCCAGTATTGTAAAGACTATATTAATGTACATTCCTTATATGGACATTTACTTATTTATAGGAGAAACACATAAGAAAATCCCTTTCAAGCGATTGGTCCATTATCGCTTAAAGCCTCATGTTTATCCAGTAGTGAGTGAACACATTTCAGACCACATGGTTATTTGTGAATGAATAAAAGTATTTGTATAGTAGCTATAGAACAACAATGGCTGTTGTACCATTATGGTTACCTCCTGTGTAAGAATGGCATAAAACTGAGAGGAAAAACGGTAATGATTAATAGAGCAACTTTTTATTCAAAGGTCGAAAAATTCTGAATTACCTGCCATGAGTTCGTATAGGTAACAGATTATGGTATGCAAAGTTTCATGAAAATCTATACAGTATTAATGAAAATAAATCGATTTTTTGCCCTCCACTTTTTCGCAAACGGCCCATAACACGCTGTTATCCCACCCGCTACTTTGGTCAGTTTCTAGGTAAAACACCTAAAATGATATAGCAACAATCATTTTTGAGCTGCTGAAAGACTGCTTTAAATTAATGATTATGATAACAACATTAAATTGAAGTTCATGTCTAAACGAGGACCCCATTTTATTACATATGACACTGGATTATTCTTCCATGGACGGATTTCGATTCTGTTACGTAATGTTACCGTTTGGGTGCCTTTCAGATACAACCCAAAGTTATAACAGTCTTATGAATATAAGAATGGCATTTTACATGCGTACTTGTACACTTTTTCAATTTAAGACATAATACAAACTGCAGCTAGTTATACTTTCTCACCAGTGTTTCGGAAATTCATAAGAAATAATTTACATTCTGTCTTCAGCTGATATTGCCTTAACTAACTGCAACCTAACTGATTCAAAATATATCAAGGAATTCTGTCAAAGTTGAAATGAGCATGAGTCAAATAAGAGCAATAGATTATGCTCATTTAGGACCACATGTAAAAATTTCATTCCACTGGTTGGTCTGTTTCTCATTGATCATTTGTATTTTAGTTACAGTTATATACCTTACAAATATATCATGCTTTTTGATCATCATTTCCAGACTTCAGTTTGCTTTTTATGTATTAGAACATTTAAAAAGGGATATTTATGACACAAAGTATTTTCTACATTGCGTTTATTGCTTTTAGGTGCTGTAATGGACCAGTGTTACCCCACCCACCACTTTGGCCATTTTTTTCGGTAAAGTGTTGAAAGAAAAACTGGCAACAACCATTTTGCAACTCCTAAGTGACTGCTCTAGGTGACTATAATCAGGGCATAAAATAAACATCCATTCCAACGCCCCCCCTGGACTATTACCTTAAACAATGTGTTGAAAAGTACATAAAAATGGCGGACATTTTGTTTTTGCGGCGGCCATCTTGAAAATGACATAATTTCAAGTGGCCCACTATCTTATGTTAAAGTGCATGCCATGTACCTGCTATCCTGTAAATTTCATGCTTGTATCATCAACTGAAGTATTTTCACTATATCCCGCTCCACTACTTCCAAAACAATTGCAACTAGAAATGTTTTTCAAAAGAAAAACAGATGTTCCCCACCACCCCCACCAGCCCATTTGCACCCCCTTGAATCCCCTAACCATGTGCATTCTCACCTGCAAATTTAACATTTTTTAGTTGGCTTTTGACCTTTATATTGGGGTCAAGGTCACCAAAACAGAGCAAACTCTAGGAATTGTCCCAAAGGTAATACCGTATAATGGACAAATTGTAATTACCTTCTAATTACCAGCTAACATAATTGTGCCAAAAAAAATAGCCTTATATCTACCAACTTTTAAGGTTTTGTGGGGCGCTTTGAATACCGAAAATCATGTTTGGACGATTCAAATTTCTTTCTACTATTTTGTACAAACTTGGAAAATATTTCGCGGAGTTTAATTTTCCGCGGATTGCTACGGACCGCGAAAATTCCGTGAAAATTAGGCGATGTGAAAATTTCCCATTATACGGTAATATCCTATGCAAATTTGGCGGGAATCATGCTAATGGCTCAAAAGATATCTTGTTTTCAAGGAAAATTTCACATAGTTAAGCCCTCCTGTGACCTTGAAAATGAAGCCAAGGTCACTAAAATCTAATAAGCACTCAAGTTTGTCCCACTGATATATTTATGCATGTTTGGACATATCCAAGATACAAGACTATGACCTTGAAAATGAGGTCAAGGTCACCAAAGAACTGAACATATTTCAAATCTGTCACAGTGATATATCCATGCAAGTCTGATGAATATCCATCCATTGGTTCAATAAATATCTCATTTTTAGGGAGAATTTAACATTTGTAAGATGGTTTTTGAGGTTGGCAATGTGGTAAAGGTCACTAAAACATAGTAAACTCTTGGAATTGACTCAAGGGTATAACACAGATATACATATTCACTATAATTCTGTCAGGCCTGACTCCCATCCTGTAACCAAATAAATATGGCACCCAAGTCTAAACAACATGTGCATGCTTGCAATTATGCTTACTTCAGAGAGGGAAAAATTATCAATATTTGCAAAGTCACACAACCAGGGGCCTCTTTCACAACGAATCGTACGACAAAAATTCGTCGTAAGATGATCATACGAGAATCTTACGACCAAAAATCGCTTTCATGAAAAAATCTCGGTTTCACTATTGTCCTCGTAGAACTCAATTTACGATCAAATCTACGGTACCTAAAGGGAGGTCGTAAATTTCACTTTTTCTCCTCTTTCACCGCACAGCATACTCATACTAAAGTTTTGAATAGATTACATTTATCTACTGTCTTTCTGTAAAGCACATACCAAGTTTTGAGCAAATCAGCCAATTAACAAAATTCCAAATTTATGATAAATCACCCAAGGGTGATTTTGAGTGAAGGTTTTCCTGTACGATTATCATGCGATTCTTGCGAGATAATTTACCTGCAATGTATTAGAGACTATTCTCAAAATCATGGCGGCAGCATTTGTTCTAATAGAGAGAAATTATCTTACAAGAAAATGGGAGGTTTTAGGACCGTTTGAACCCCTAATTAGGTGATCTCTGATCTGAGGAGACTGCATGTTTGTGTTCAACGGTATGGCACGCCAAATGCACAATAAATCTTTAAACTAGGTTTAAGAAATTCTACCCTAAGTTGAGCTTCAAACCTTGGTTTCAGTTCAGTCATAGGTTTCAAATCTGACTTCAATACCCGGATTTGTAAAAACGATTATAGAAAATTTCAATTTTCAAAAGTTAGTTTTGAAGTTAAAACAAAGGATTGAAAACTTAACACCTAAAATTGAGAATGTGAAATTTGGCTTGCTATACAAGCGAATTATTGCGCTGACCACAACAAGGTTCTGCAGTGCAAGTCTGAAAGAGCTGATACAATCGCAAACAGCATTTGGCAAAATAACAAGACCCGAGTTTAATTCCTCGGAACTTCTATCTCAAAACTGTATTGCAAAAATCGAGGAAGGGCATGGCAAGCCAATGCATAATGAATTTCAAAACCCTGAGTTTCAGCCTTGTTTCAGAGTTTCAGTCCTAGGTTTTGGATCTCTAATCCCCACTTGCGTAAAATGAATTTATATAGGAATTTTGTTTTCATGTCTTGGTTTTGAAGATCTGCAACTAAGGATAAAAAACTTTAAACCTTGGATTGAAAACTTCCCAGGTGCGATCCTACGTGTCTTTGGTTAGGAGTCGTCCATGTTTACTTAGAAGCCACCGGTAGCTCAGTGGTTTAAGCCCTGGCCTGCTGATCAAGCGGTCCTGAGGTCGTTTCCGGAGGCGGAAATCGTTTCAATCGTAAACAGGGTTCCATTGCACATAACCTTTCATTATCACCCTTCGATCCGTACTGATACGACTAAAATACTGTTGAAACGGACGTAAAATCGCAAGCCATCCATCCATCCATCTTCCTTACGTCAGTGAGAAGGGCTTTAACCTCATTTGAGGTCCTGTTGACCTTTTTCTTTGACATGATTGTGTTGTATTACAAATCGCTACTTTTTGTGTTTATAAAACCCAATACACATCTGTCAAATTAAAGCTAATACACATCACATCTGGGATCCATCGTATAACTAAAATCCTACGAGAATCGTACTATCTGTCGCACGATGTTTTTATGAAACGATCGTGTGAGAATCTTGCGATTCTCATACGACCAAACGTACGATTACCGCACGATTCATCGTAGGGTTAATTTTTGTGAAATAGGCCCCAGCTCTAGACTGGTGCCTGTGAGATCTAATGAGCATTTAAATGAGATTATGGTAACATAAGGGAGACTCTCACAAACATCTCTACAGAGCTTATACACAGTATGTGCTTTCATGCACAGCCAAATATATGTTAGTATGCACTGTACAATTTCAGAAATATCAAACAAGAATCGCTCTGAAAAATAACTGCCGTTAAAACATGCTGAAATTCGCTCCCAGCAGAATAATGTTATGTGAGATTTTATCTAACATATTGAGCCCAGGTATGTGCTGTATTGATCCTAATAAATGCCCCTGCTCTAATAAATGCCCTCTGCCTCATTTCCAAAAAATACTGTTATATTAACTTGCTTGAATTCCTGTTTGCTTCTCAGGATAAGGTAGCTCTTTGAAATGGAGTCTACCCTTAAAGGAAAGAATTTGCTCTTACAGGAGCAAATTCTTTCCTTTAAGAGTTGACCCCCGATTTGAGTTGCTTCCTCTGAAAGTATACCCATTACCTTTATATTGCTTCTTGAGGAATTTTGCTATACTTAAGGCTCTAAATGACACCCCCTTTTGCAAAATGCAATGCCCCAGGGGCATAGGGGCATTTAATAGGATTAATATGGTATAAACAAGAATTCCATAGAATGCAGTATCTCATCTGCCCGTACATCATCACGAAACAAAGCTAAACCGAAGTTTACGTCAAATGCATCATACCTATGCCTTGCTTCTCCAGTCACATGCGAGAAAAAATTACATATTATCTAGTTTAATGTATAAATGTATACAATTTCTAGAGGGCCTCATGGAAGATTAGATGTTACATGGACATATGTATTTGCTAAATGTTGTAACCCTCTATAAATAAAGTCTTTACTTACTTACTTACTAGTTCAGCTCAAAGTTTCTAAAGTATTGAATCTAATACAACACCAAATGAGCCGCAACATGACAAACCAACAAAGTGGTTGTGCGGCTAGTGCAGACTCAGATCAGCCTGGGCATCTGCCCAGTCTGATCAGAGTCTTCGCTGTCAGCATGGAGGTAGCTAGGTCCCCTAGCTATGCTTTAAGCACTTAGCAAAGAATCTGACCAGACTTGGCAGCTGTCCAGGATGATCTGAGTCTGAGCTGGGCTCAAAACCACCTAGTTTGTTTTCTCATGTCATGGCTAAAATGATGCTACTCTACCTCTTCCACAGAAACATCCTCCATGGACCGATCTTCCAAGGAAACATGGCTGAGGTTGGGAATCTGGGATATGTAAATATTGCTCCCCAACATGTCAAACTCCAGTTACCCTCAGTGTGGCTCTAGACTGTTATCTCCCTTGAGACAAACTAGCAGTTATCTTCTCTCAGTCAGGATTCTACATGGCTTTACAAACTGGCAGCACAGAAGAATTATCATTCTGGGATTGATTCCTTTCCTGTAAATAATTCATAAATATAAGCTGGGGAGGCAAGCTTACAGCGAAAAAAACCTAAGAGGCATCCCATCAGGACACACAAAACTGAAACAACAATAAAACAACTGATTCAACAAAATGTGAAGTTGTAAATCTGGAGTGCCCACAACTTCATGTTATAGTTGATTCCCTTAAATTCTAATTTATGCACCATCAAATTCCAATGAATCGGACTTACTTTTGCTCATCAATGATCAATGAAGATGACTAAAAATTTGTCATAGGAATAAGGATTTCCAGTCTGAGCTCAGCCACATGCCACTTGCAAACAGCAAACCTCAGAATACCTTGCATACCAACATCACCTACAGTGCTCCAGTAAAGAAGGGGTAACATGGATAATTTAGGGATAATTTTCCTTATTTTTCCATAAAAACATATTTTGTGACCCCCTCATTAGAACCGTCTCACCAAGACGGTTCTAACGAGGGATCACAACATATGTTTTCACTGAGAGATAAGAAAAATTATCTCTTAATTATCCTTGTTACCCCTTCTTATCTGGAGCGCTGCAACTGATCAGTCTTCAAAGCAACAGTTTTTGAGGGTAGGATTAGGGATCTGACTGTTTGTATTAGTTGCTGATCATTGCCTTTCTTTAGTTTCACTTTCAACTCGTCTTAGACCAGTTGACTTTTCCATCCTGATTATTTGTATAAGTCCACTCCTTGTTTAATATGTTTCTGGTGAATGTTTTCACTTTTAAAGTATTTTGCACAGTATTTCTGTAAGCAAACAGTGTAGACCCTAATCAGATGCTTCGTTCTGCCGTATCTGAACTGGGTCTGCCAAAACGGATTTCCAGTCTAAAAAGGGTTAAATCCTACCACATTTTAATGGCAAAATAATGAACCTTTTCCATAATTACCAGCTAAATCTTCGCTTATCCAATTAAAGCTCTGTGAGTTCCCAAACTTTATGTCTGTCTATTTTTCAATAGAAATATCACCTCCACTATATTCCTACTCCACTATCCTATCCACCTCACCAATTCTTAAATTTTAATTTTCTGATTATCATATTTATATACTCCACCAAGACCTTTCTTTCTGATGGTAGTTCTATGATGATTTTTTTTTGGATTTGCCATGCCCCCCCCCCCCCTCCCCCACCCCTTTTCCCCTCTTCAAGGTTGGTTCATGAGGATCCATATCACTGGATTTTACAAAGAAATAAGAAAATGAGCATTAAAAGCCTTCCTTTTATAATCATAACATAATAAGCCCTTCAAACTCCAGCTGAAAAGCAACCAAACAATCATATCCACCCAGTTAGTCTAATTTATGGGAACAAACCAACTTACCAAATGTTCCACTGTTCCATGGTAATCCTACACAAGGCATCTCATCCACCACCCCATTCCTTACTTTCTGATTCTGAATCAGCTGTTACCATAATCACCTCAAACAACAGGATACCAAATACTGGAATTCCTAAAATGTGAACAAAGTAGCTTTTACTAAATGTATTCATTTTTTGTTGGTGTGACAGAATGTCAAACAGTGCAGACCCTGATCAGACTGCTCCTAAGGAGCAGTCTGATCTGGGTCTACACTGTTTGCTCACAAATTCTGTCCCAATACTTTGGATTATTATGATAAAAGAGTAATTATAGACTGAGACAGCTCATGGTCTGAGAAATTCAAGAAAATTCAATCGATGAGTTCAGACAGTTTATTTCCGAGCTTTGTCAGAGAGAATATGCTCCAGCTTTGGTGAAAATGCAAACTGTCAGAAGCAAATAATGCAAGACCCAGACCAGCCTGTGTTTCGATAAACAGTCAGAGTTTCACTTATCGCAAGCATAATTCTAGCAGAAATTCAAGTTGTAAAATAGAAAACACTGGTATGCTGAAGTTGGTGTGATTCCTCATTTTGCCTTTGGGTTGGTAAGATTTGTGGGTTTTTGAATGCTCTGACTTGAATATTGATTCAATCTATTTTGCACATTCAATCTCTTTATCCAGCCAAAATAAATAATAAACTGTCATTCCCTTGCAATACACCAAATCTTTAAAGCTAGAACTCTGCGTTCTTTTTTGTTTGTTTGTTTGTTTTTTGCATGAAGAAACTGAGCATCACTGTAGTCTCTCTAGGCAGCCTAACCTTTAATAATTTATAAATAATTTTTAAAGGGTGTACAGCCCTTTTAGAATAGTTCACTTTAAAGGTAGGTTCCTGTACTTTGGAATGCATCATAATTTTGACGATTGTTCATCCAAGTTGTTGGAAAGCACTTATAAAAGGGAATGAATAAGTTTCACTAAAAAGTGTAAATCAGAAAAATATTAGAAGTTGTTTTACAAGGGATTTCCTAACTCTGCTTCTCACACCAGTTAGCGCTATTTTTAGTTTGCGCCAAAAATAGATAACGTGGCTGACATCATGCTGCAATGCATTTTGGGATAGTTTTATCCCATCCGCCATGCCAGGACCTCTAGGAGAGCTCATGGCAAGGGAAAATTGACATATGGAGAATGGCATCAGAAATTGCCCACTTATAGACATAATAAACAGTTATTTTTAGAACTGGAATTCCAACGAAAGAAAATAAACCAAAAGGGAAAACGACTATTTTCTTCAACATCTGACGAGTTTCTCAGTAGCAACAAATTCAGAAAAATATGAGAATTCAATACTGCTCAGAAAAAGACAAAATTATTTTATGGACATAATTGTTATCGCTAGTCCAGGAACCTACCTTTAAAGCTGGGCCAATCATAGAGCAAAGGTATGTGAAACCAGAGCTGCTGAGGGCAAAAACACCATAACTTTCCCAAGACCTGCAGTATTTGCTCTGACACTCACACACAAGTAATTTGCAATCCCGGCTACCCTGGGAGAGAACAGCAGAGCTTAAGTACTGTAATTTCACTTAAGCATTGTCCCTGCTGTGCTATGCATGGGCAGGTGACGGCAGCCCACTAGACTTGCAGGCCTTGAAGGAACACAAGTCGTGTTGACGAAATCCTAGACGAGTTGCAGTGGCCAACACTAGAAGCCTGTGGAAGCAGACCTTTACAAAATTCAAACTGAGGCTGTAGCCATTGACAAAACAAAATACTTGACCCTGCACCTAGGCTGAGGCAAACAAGGGCCATTTATAACTCACAAAAAAACAAGGGCTTCGCAAGCGGCGCATAATACGCCCGTTTTAATGTCATAAAGGAGTATGGAATGAATAAGATTGTTTACAAAAGAATAGATAGGCAGACAAACAGGGGCAACCACTTTATAACTAATGACCGCAACATTATTCAAAGAAAGAAGAAAGGGGGAGCAACCATTCTTGTATGCCACGCATCGTCTTGTGATCATGCACATTGCTATAAAGTTTCATCATGATATTCCAAACGGTTACAAAGTTAAGGTATGCACAAGATATGTATACACAAAAATAACCATAATCAACTAATGAAAGGGATGTAACTCTAAAATGAAGAAAGGGAGAGCAGCCATTTTTGTACGCGACACATCGTTGAGACTTCATACACATTGCTATGAAGTTTCATGAAGATATCCCAAACGGTTATCTAGTTATGGCGCGCACAAGACTGGCAGGGAAAAAATTAATCAAAGGGGCATAACTTGGAAACTAAGGAAGGGGGAGCAACCACTTCTGTACCCGACATGTTCCCCCAACCTAATACATATTCCTACCAAATATCATGAATATATCCCAAACGGTTAATGAGTTATGGAGCGCACAAGAATGTTTACGGACAGACGGACGGACAGACAGACGGACGGACGGACAGCGCCATGACATAATACGTCCGTTTTTTCAAAACGGGTGTATAAAAACAACAAGAGGGCCAAGAGGCCCTGAATGGCTCACCTGACCAAAAAGGTTAAAGGTCAAACAAGGGTCATCATTTGAACAAACCTGGTAGTTTGCAACCACAGTTCAACCTGTATTAAGCAAGCACCTGAGGGATAATCAAAATCTGCTTGCTTAAGGCAGGTGCTTGCTTAATACAGGTACATTTCAATGTATTTGCCTGTTTTGGGAACTGAAAACATGTTTGCTTAATACAGGTTGCTTGCTTAATAGAGGTGGCCACTAAGACAGGTTTTACTGCATTTCCAAAGGATTTTGAAGAAGATTTTTGAATATTTTTCTTTGTATTGCTATGGTTCAAACCTGGACCATCTGGGGCCAGGCCATTTTGGACCCTGTGGGCATCATTTAGATAATCTTGGTAAAGGACCACTAGGCAATGCTACATACCAAATTTCAAGCATCTGAGCAAAGCTGGTCTGAAGAAGATTTTAGAATATTTTTCTTAGTATTTCTATGATTCAAACCTGGGACTCCCTGCCCCGGGACCAATTTGGACCCTGGGGCCAGGATTTGAACAAACTTGGTAGAGATCTACTAGGCAATGCTACATACCAAATTTCAAGCATATGAGCCAAGTAGTTCTGGAAAAGAAGATTTTTGAATATTTTCCTATATATTTCTATGGTTCAAACCTTGTACTCCCTGGTCCGGGGCCATTTTGGACCCTGGGGCCACCATCTGAACAAACTTGGTAGAGGATCACTAGGCAATGCTTTATACCAAATTTCAAGCATCCGAGCAAAGCAGGTCTGGGGAAGAAAATTTTTGAATATTTTCGTATGTATTTGCATGGTTCAAACCTGGGACTTCCTGCCACGGGGCCATTTGGACCCTGGGGCCACCATTTGAACAAACTTGGTAGAGGACCACTAAGCAATGCTACATACCGCATTTCAAGCATCTGAGCCAAGCAGTTCTGGAGAAGAAGATTTTTTAATATTTTCCTATGTATTTCTATGGTTCAAACCTGGGACTCCCTGTCCCTGGGCCATTTTGGACCCTGGGGCCACCATTTGAACAAACTTGGTAGAGGACCACTAGGCAATGCTACATACCAAATTTCAAGCATCTGACCCAAGCAGTTCTGGAGAAGAAGATTTTTAAGAATTTTTTAGTTTCGAACCCAAGACGCCCCCCCCTCCCGCCCCAGGGCCATTTTGGACCCTGGGGCCACCATTTGAACAAACTTGGTAGAGGTCTACTGAACAATGCTTCACACCACATATCAAAGCCCTAGGCCTATTGGTTTCAAAGAAGATGTCATTTAAAGTAAATTGTTGACGACTCACGACGGACACTGGGTGATCACAATAGCTCACCCTGAGCCAATGGCTCAGGTAAGCTAAAAACAAGATGCTCATCATATTCATTGCCATTATTCAGACACCTTCAAGCAGTCATATTTCACATACCATTCCTCATTGGAATGGTACTCCTGCTTCTGTGGTTTCCTCACAGTTTCAACCTTTTTCACTGTCAATGGTTTTCTCTGAAAATGAACTAACGTGGAAAAGGGGGCAAAATTGAGGCTTTGCACACAGTCTCTCTCTTTTGTAAATGGAAAACTTGGCAGGTATGACTGTGAGAGTTACTTCCCATTTCGAAAGAGGGCAAAATGCCTAGCGATTTGGATGCAATATATTAATATTTTCTTTGCTTGAAGGGCCAATATTGTTCATGTTGCGGTGAACAATATTTTGACTTATTCTTTAATTAAAGCATTCCAATGCTGAAATTTGATCAGAGTTTTCACTAATGGTTGATGATTCAGCAATTTTTGCGTTCTGTACCTGGATGGATTTTCACAGACATTTTCGGCCATATCCAAAATCATAAACGGGATAAACGGGACATCCAAGAGTTATTATAGTTATAGTGACACACCGTGGAGGCTTTGTACTAGCAAGACTAAACTGCTGTGTAAGTCTTCATAAAATCTAGGCCAAGTTTGAATCTGGGTTATGTCAGGTCAAAAACTAGGTCACTAGGTCAAATATTAGAAAAACCTTGTGTACGCTCCAGAGGTCACAGTTCTGATCCGAACCTAATGAAACTTTGTCAGAATGTTTATCCTCGCAATATCTAGGCCAAGTTTGAAACTGGGTCATGTCGGGTCAAAAACCAGGTCACTAGGACAAATCTTAGAAAAACCTTGTGTACGCTCTAGAGGACACAGTTTTGATCCAATCTTTTTGAAACTTTGTCAGAATTTTATCATCACAATATCTAGGCCAAGTGTGAAAGTAGGTTATGTCAAGTCAAAAACTAGGTCACCAGGTCAAATACAAGAACGACCTTGTGTACCCTCTAGAAGGCACAGTTTTGATCCAACCTTCATGATACTTTGTCAGAATGCTTACCCTCACAATATCCAGATCAAGTTTGAAATTAAGTCATGTCGGGTCAAAAACTGGGTAACTAGGTCAAATCTTAGAAAACTTTGTGTACACCCTAGAGGGCACAGTTTTGATCCAATCTTCATGAAACTATATCAGAATTTTTATCTTCATGAAATCAAGATAAATTTTGAAACTGGATCATGTCAGGACAAAAACCAGGTCACTAGGTCAAATATAATAACGACCTTGTGTACGCTCTAGAGGGCACAATTTTGATCCAATCTTTATGAAACTTTATCAGAATTTTTATTCTCACAATATCCAGGCCAAGTTTGAAACTGGGTCATGTCGGGTCAAAAACTAGGTCACTAGGTCAAATATTAGAAAAACCTTGTGTACGCTCTAGAGGTCAGTTTTGATCCAAACCTAATGAAACTTTGTCAGAATGTTTATCCTCACAATATCTAGGCCAAGTTTGAAACTGGGTCATGTCGGGTCAAAAACCAGGTCACTAGGTCGAATCTTAGAAAAACCTTGTGTCGGCTCTAGAGGACACAGTTTTGATCCAATCTTTTTTAAACTTTGTCGGAATGTTTATTCTCACAATATCCAGGCCAAGTTTGAAACTGGGTCATGTCGGGTCAAAAACTAGGTCACTAGGTCAAATGTTAGAAAAACCTTGTGTACGCTTTAGAGGTCAGTTTTGATCCAATCTTTTTGAATCTTTGTCAGAATGTTTAAAATCATCACAATATCTAGGCCAGGTTTGAAAGTAGGTCATGTCTGGTCAAAAACTAGGTCACTAGGTCAAATATAAGAACGACCTTGTGTATGCTCTAGAGGACACAGTTTTGATACAATCTTCATGAAACTTTGTCAGAATGTTTATCCTCATAATATCCAGGCCAAGTTTGAAAGTAGATCTTGTCGGATTAAAAACTAGGTCACTAGGTCAAATCTTAGAAAAACTTTGTGTACACTCTAGAGGGCAATGTCGGGTCAAAAACTAGGTCGCTAGGTCAAATCTAAATATAGTTATGCTGCAAGAATCAGAACTAACATTGCAATGATGCCAGCCACAAACTCCTTGGAAAAAAATAATTTCACCACAGTGAGATAATGATGCTATCATTCTATCAACTGTGTTTGCCTAGTTCAGATCCATCAAAGGAACTAACATGAACGGGTACTTTTCGGGGAAGCAACTCTGCCATTTTTAGCTCACCTGAGCCTTACAGTATTGGTGTTAGCTGCCTCTGTCATCCATCCATTAACATTTTCAAACATCTCTGAAACCACTGGGCAGACTTAACTCAAATTTCATATGGAGCATGCATGGGTCAAAGGATTGAAAAATCTTCAAATGATCTTGGTCACATGACCAAGGTGGCCCCCATTCCCATATATGGTAAAAACTCATAAATCTTCACAAGAGCCAGTGAACTGATTAATGCTCAGGTGAGCGATTCAGGGCCACCATGGCCCTTTTGTTTCTAGGTCTTGTCTCTCAGTTTTGTCTTCAGTTGGAGAGCGGCAACATAGGGAAGTTGCCAGCTCAAAGGAAAGAAAGAAAAAAACACACACAAATAGAACCTGTTGTATTATCTAATATCCGGGAGCAGTCCTCCTTAACATCTTTTACATGATTCACTCTGGTACAGTGTCCCTTGAGAAAGATAAGTACTTGACCTCAGCACCAAAGTCGAGAAGAACTTGGGCATCTCACAATACACTAGATACCTTGCATACAGCGAAGCCCTGAAAACTTCATTCTTCTCAAGGACTTTCCTATGTGGAATAGTCTCCCCTCTTTGGAGGTTTCTGCCAAAATTGCTGAGGAGTTTAAGGCCCTTATTTAGATTATCGGTCCAGAGGCATGTTTTTTAGAATGCCTCTGATCTGCTTCTTGTAAATAGTTTTAATGATCCACCCCAAAAGTTTGTTTTCCCTTTGAGCTACATTCTAAATTCAGCCACCCACCACACCTGAGGTAATGATAAAAAAATAATCGTCTCAGTATCCAGAGATAGATAATATGAAATCCCAACTATTTGATAAAATGTATTATGATTCACTATCTGATGTCTGCTTATTGACTGGATTCTCTGAAAGTATACCATGTAAGTTGTGTTAATTAGCCTGACAATGAAAACTTTACACATAAACGATGTAAATGTTCCAAATTTTGAACAAAACAACAGTATTTTTCCCAATTCTAAAGGCCCTGGTCCCATTCCCCAAAAGGGGTTTGAGAGCCCTGAAAAAAGCGTTTGCAAGATTGGAACCTACAATGCACATGCGAGCATTCACTGGAAATGATTGGCACAGTTTTCTGTGTAATCAGTTGTGTAATGAATTTTCTTTTCAATTGACATGATGCGTGAAGTAGAGGCCCTAAAACTCTGAAGTGTACCAGTGGCGGGATCCACCTTCTCAGCCCAAATTATCTTCATTTCGGAATTTCAGGAAAAAAAATTGTCAAACCGCATAAAGCATAAATCGAACCCCTCAGCTAATTTGAACCCCCTATCCAAAATTCCTGGATCCGCCCATCTGTACGAACCTGCAACCTGTACGAATCTGCAAACTTTCAATCTTATTATAAAGGCACCCGAGTCTTCCAGCAACCAGACCTAAAATATCTTACAAATAAAGTTTTTATTTCACAACCATAACACACAAAAAGTGTATTTAGTTTTGCCGAGGTAGTCCTTTTCATAAGAGAATCAACATAAAACAATAAAAGACGGTTCATTAGTCTGAATCAATTCAATTCAATTCAATTCTTTATTCAGATTGCCAAATACATTTTAGCGCATCTACAACATATCCTAGAAACAAGACAATGATCTAATCACATTTACCTTCCCAGCAGGCACATGGCGTCGCAGTGACGTCCCACTGACGTCCCACTGACTCCAATGCGAGGCCACCGAGACGCCCTGACATCAGCATGACAGATGGCGGGAAATGGCATGCTTGTTTAAAGCAGAGAAGAACAGTCATGCTAAACACCGTTTTTCGCTCACAATTACAAGATGAATTTTTGAGGCATTATGAAAACAGATGCACTCAAGAGCCTGGCCTGTGATACATGTTTCATTACTGGTTAGGGGCAGATTCAGTCAAATGTCTGCTGTTTACGTTTCTTTGGTGTATTCTTTGCTTCCACTGGATCTATCTTTCCAGACTTATTGCAAATATAACAATGCTACAGCATCGTTTCATGACTTTGAATAGAAAGAAAGACCATGGAAGTACAATTCCCTGGAAAGACAGAAAGAAACAAACGAAGAAACAAAGAAAGAAAATACAAAAATATCTGATAATTGAGAATTTCACGACTTTCTTGTCAAGAAAGAAAGAAAACCGGAAGAAAGAAAAAAAAACATCAGTATGTCTTATTATTACGTCACACAGAGAACAAATCTGATATATATATATATATATATATATATATATATATATATATATATATATATATATATATATATATATATATAGGTGCCAAACAAACTTTCTTGTCTGATGCTAGATTAGTCAACTGGGGTTCAACTGGTGGTTTTCTTTTGCTCCTGTATTTCAGTGTTTTTGGCTCTTGCAAGGGATCCTCTAGTGTTGCAACACGCTCCCAGCCAGCAAACAATATGGGGCCCCATATGGGATTCTATGTGAGTCCTATATGGGAAACCCATATGGGACTGAGATGTGTTTAGCAACCGGGATCCATGTTGGTCCCACCCCAGATTTAGCCCATCTCCAGCCCACTTTTGTAGATGGATTTCTGATCTAATTCTGATAGTTTGTGTTGTTGAATATTTCAACAGCTTCCACGAAGACACAGAAATTGTCAAATGAGGCGCAGAAATGCACAAACGAAGTATCACATCATCGCTCACTGAACGATTTGTGGGAAGTTATTCGAGATGTTAAGTCCATTCTACATACGTAAACTTATTTGTATTGTTTTTGTTTTGTAATTTAAAATAGAAAGTAAATAAAAATAGACCTTACTGTTATTTTCAACTGGGGAAGTTGAATGATCACCTGTCTGGTAAAGAGCTTTCTTTCACTTTACTGTGCATGTCTTTCGTGAACTGTTGTCTGTTTATGTATATACGAGGGGTGATAAGAATACTTTCGATCGCCTATTATGAGAGTCGTATAATTATGTCTCCCCACCCCACCACCTATTGTTTTTCCCATAGTTGTCTGTCTGTCCATCACAAATCGTGCACCATAACTCTGAAACTGTTCAAGGTGTCTTCACGAAACTTGGTACAAATATGAAGCATCCCAGACGACGTGCAATTATCAAGAACTGTAACCCCACCTACATTTTTACAGAAGTATGTCTCTTTGTATTTATTAGTATTGAAATTGTGCCTGCTCTTTAACTATACAACCGTTCAAGCTATTTTCACAAAACATGGTACAAATATAAAATGTTATCAAGCGATGTGCAGGAACAAGAATTGTAAATCCACCTATATTAAATACAGAATTATATCCCTTTGTAACTACTAATATGGAAATGATGTCTGCTGTAACCATATAAATATCGACAAATCCGAATATTTTGATACACGGACATGGACCCCTCTCTTCCCCCCTCCCCCCCCCCCCCCCCCCCCCCAAAAAAAAAAGGAAGTGAGATCAGGTGCTCGCAAGTACTTCGTATTACCTGCCTATTATAATATACCCGTCATGTCCATGTATCTGATGCAAAAGTCAGTGAAAATGAAAGTTCAGTAACTGAAAGCTACACTATCTTTCGGCTGTGGCCAACAGGTCGGAAAAAAAGTTTAGAAATGGCCACAATGGTAGGGACCAACGCGATCATGGTGTCTCCCACAGAACTTTTTAAGAGTTACATTTATCAATTTTAGACGGATTTGCTTCATCTAAAATTTATGACAAACGCGATGATTTTGATTTCGACATTGTTAATTTTCCGTTTTTGGATGGTGATGTTCCCCGCACCACTTCTTATGGTGTTTACATTTCTCAACTTATTCGCTTCGCTAGAATGTCTAGTCATTTGGCCGACTTCAATGCTCGTAATAAAAGTTAGACTGCCAAGCTTTTACAGCAGGGGCATCGGTATCATAGACTTCGAAAAGCTTTTTTCTAAATTTTATCGTAGACACTTTGAATTGGTTTCTAAATATAGTACAGGGTTAAGGTCACTTTTGCAACAAGGCCTATCGGAACCTGAATTTTATGGTCACTTAGTATATAAATTACGCAAAATTGTAGGGAAAACAGAATTTCCCGATCAATTTAAGAAAATTATCATGCAATTTAACTTTGCTGTCCTCTTTAATTGCATGCCGGTGGGTCGGGGTTCAGACTCTATGATAGCCCCTACATAAAGCTATATATAAGTTGGTTGGGGCCGAATGTTTGTCTGTTCCTTGGCCCACCGGGGTTCAACTGGTGGTCTTCTTTTGCTCCAGTGTTCCAGTGGTGTTGCTGACGCCCCAGGGATCTCCAGGTGTCTCAACACGTTTTGGCTGTCGAGTGACTCGAGTCCTCATCCTTGCTTCATCACAGTTTTTTCTTGATTTTAATTGTTGGCCGTGATGACCCTCTGATGAGTTAGGGGACCTCCATACGAACCGAACTACCAACTAGTTGTGTGCACCGCGGCGGAGGGTGAGGGTGAAGGTTTGGGCCCAGTAAAACCGTTTTAAACCCCAATATCCCAAGGCGGTACTTTCGTTGCGGTTGCATTTGTTTTATGTTCGGTGCTGTTTAATTTATTGTGTTCTCATTTTAACCCTTCTATAATAAAAATAGCAAATAGGTAAAAATAGTTGTTAAATGTTTTTCGTATAATTTGCTTAGTCTGTTGTAACCCTTCTGTTGGTCTAAATTATTTAGTTCAGTAAAGATAGCTGAGTTGCCACCTATTTGGGAAAGAGCTGCTGACTCGGCTTATCACTTGTAATTTATTGTTCGATGGGGTGTCTTTGTCAATCGTTCCTTTTGATGTTGGGGTTAGGATTTGGGATCTGATTCAGTCAGTTCCTGATAGTGGAGCAAATTTGATTGCATAAGTGGCCTAGAAAAGGAAGATAGTGGTCTACGGAGTGTAACATTTGTTTTTATATATCAAAATGATTGTCTGGGTCTCTAGTTATCAAATTCAGCGTTTGCCACCTTGGCAAACCTTGCATAACTCTGTAGTGGCCAGTTATTTACGTTACCCCTTTAAATTTTGAATATCAAAAGTATTAATTGACGTCAATAAGAAATGTGTTTAAACTATATAAATGTATCAAATTCAAATATTTTCTGTAAGAACAATTAATATGCTACAAATTAGGCTGCTCAGAAAACAGTTCAGAGCTTTGGTGTTGTTACTTTCGTTACAATATATTATGTACCCCATGAAAATTTAAAATTGGAACTTAAGTTGTTGCCTTTTACGAAGACTCTATTACAAAAAGGCCCAACATGATCATTTTTACTTTCTATTCCATTGGCCCCTTTCAGTGCGTTTCTAGCAAAACAAATATAAGACCTCTAGCTTTTATACTTTGTCAACCACGTCCTTTTGATCAGTTACAGTTACCAGTTACACCTATTCCCTGTTTTTGGTTGAAAAGTCATTTTTCGTATGATTGTTCTTACGAAAAATGGCTAATAACCAATTTAAACTTGCCAAATTGGGGCCTTTTGCAAAAAGATCATGTTAACCATAATATAACACAATAGCTTAAAAATTGTTTTGACCTTTCCACACATTTTAGCCAGAGTAACGTACTTAACAGATTAAAATGTTTGCATAAATCGGCTATCATTCCCGCCAGAAAAAAAAACTCTTTTCAAACTCTGACTTTTAAACAACGCAGTTGTGATATATATGTATATTATCTATTGTAAAAATAAATTTTAGTATTTTTTAATAAACTTATCGGGCAGCAAACAGTGTTATTTACATGACATGCAAAGATGAGATTGTCCTAAAACTAGATAAGAAAACCTTCGTGAATTAATCTATACATAGAACACTTTTATTTTTTACCCCATTAATATCCAAATGACATTAAAAATATCACACCATAAGAAATTTACTAATCAGAACTTACCATTTTATACTCAGAAAGGTAACGTTTGTAACCATTATTTGAAAACAATCTCTGAGATTATGTGTTGTTACTGAAAAATATGTCTAAACCTCATTAGTTTTGTTAAAAATATTTATAAAACGGCACTTTGGACTGGTTTAAACCCACCCTATATAATTTATCAGTGAAATTTCAACGGCGATGCATCTGTTATTGTGTAACGATGTTATAGTTTGTGTTGTCCACTTATCTGTAGTGTTCGAAAAATTGATTTGTTTTGTCTGTTTATTCGCCATCATTCTGATGTATGTAAAACAGAAAGAAAGAAGGTGAAAATATACATTTTGTGTGCCTGGGTATGCTTGATGAAAGCTTACTTGTGGACATCTGCATGGAATGGGCGAACGTATATTTTGCTACCCACTAGTATTGTTTGAGTACTTGTTGTATGCATTATATTACTATTTTTAGTTTGGTGTTGTGGGAGGGTTTTGGCTCTAGTTGAATCAGTTTCTGATCATTGCCCTTTTACACTTCTTTACCTGTAAAGACATTTCCTATAAACGCAATATATGAAACCATAGTTTAATTATTTTTGGCCGTATAGAATATATTTAAAACGAAGTAACGAATATAACAGTTTAAAAAGAAAAAGTAATTTTACCCAACTGCTGCTAGTGTAAAGTGGCATGTGGCTAAGGTGAAATGCTTTCTTGTACTTCATGTTCTGGTCATTTGGAATCATCTGGGCTCTTTCTGACTCAGTTTGAAAAAGGATTTTTGGCCGTATAGAATATATTTAAAACGAAGTAACGAATATAACAGTTTAAAAAGAAAAAGTAATTTTACCCAACTGCTGCTAGTGTAAAGTGGCATGTGGCTAAGGTGAAATGCTTCCTTGTACTTCATGTTCTGGTCATTTGGAATCATCTGGGCTCTTTCTGACTCAGTTTGAAAAAGGAAATAGCTGGTGCCATGTGGCATTGGCAGTGTCGCAACATTATATTCCTTAGTCAAACCGAGGCTGCTGTTATTTTTTGTGATTCATCCCTTGCTTCCAGAGACTCGTCCTTCAGAATTTAATTAAGTTTTTATCAGTCTTAGAATTTAAGGTGAAGGCTTACAATTTCACGTAAGTTATTCTGCCAATTTTACTTTGGCCTCCTTTCTTAATGGGGATTTTTTTTTAAAAAATTGCTGCTGTAAAAAAAATGTTTCCTTTTAGAGCAGACCATTTTTGGAAAGGTTATAGCTTTCTCAGAAGCGAATAGGAAACATCTACGGAAATAAATATTGTTTCTTTCTAACAAATTGCAGTTACTGAGGTGTGTCCTTTCATATTAATGCAATATCATTGCTAAGACTTGCCAGAAGATCATGTTAAAACGAGGAACACATACGAGAAAGTACATAGCAGACTTTTAACTGATTCCTTCAAAACTCTGATGATATTGCCTAGAGGCACGGATAAGATGATTATGACATATTGTTATTACTTTAAAATCATTATCAAAATGCCTTTTTAATTGAGTCAATGATAACTCACTTACTTTGACTTCTTGGTTTGGTATTTAAAGAGGTAACGTTTACAACATTCAAATGTAAACGATATTTCAGATTAGATTTATGATATTTAATGATATTTTCTGTTTGATATAATGCAATAAGGTATCCCTAGCACCAGCTTCAGCTTAACTGACTCAAATTGAGCCCAGATGATTCCAAACATAATTTTCAATATAATAAAGTACGTGGAAGCTTTCCACAGTAGCCCAACGGTACTTTACTGTAGCTGCAGTAGGAAAAAATACACACACTTTTTAACCTGTTATATACGTTACTTTGGTGAAAATATATGCTACAAGGCAACTTTGGGTTTATACATTGTTTTTATAGAAAAGGTAAATTAGAGTAAAGGGGCAATGAGCAGGAATTAATGTTATCTGCGCAACAACCCTATCACGATACCAAACTGGATATGGCTGCATAAAGATATAAGACAAGTAGTAAGACGATACTAGAAGCTAGCCAGATAAAGATGCAGCCCCATACAAGTTCATGGGTACACAGCTAGCCTTAAACAAACAAAATTAGGCATACAAAATTTTCATCTATTTTCTTTCTTTTTCCATATATACCAGTTATACACCAGAATGATGGCAAATATACATATGAAACAAATCGAGTTGTCGAACACGACAGATAAGTGAACAACACATATGATGACATAGATACACCAGAACTGATGCTCCACCTTGGGGCTGTCAATAATGAGTTACATCCATTGAGTGGATATAAACCGACAGTTCTTAAAATGTTTTTTACTCAAAATAATAAAGCTTACGCATATTTGGCAGTAGCAATATTTAATCTCGGGGAGTTTTTTTTCAAACGTTACAAACGTTACAAAATCTTGTACAGATTAACTCATGAATGCTTCATTTGAACATCGGTACAATCTGAGCATTGCATGTCATGTAAATAACACTGTTTTCCGTCTATGTAAGCGACTACTATGCAACAATTTCATTTTACGATAAACAATAAACATATTTACCACAACTGCGTTGTTTTAAAGTCAGAATTTGAAAAGAGTGTTTTCCTGATGTGAATTACAGACTCTTTACGCAAACATTTTTATCTGTTAAGTACGTTACTCTGGCTAAAATGTGTTGTTAGGTCAAAACTAATTTTTAAGCTATTGTGTTATATCATGGTTAACATAATATTTTTGCAAAAGGCCCCAATTTGGCAAGTTTAAATTGGTTATTAGCCATTTTTGTAAGAACAATTATACGAAAACTGACTTTTCAGCCAAAAACAGGGAATAGGTGTAACTGTTCAACAGGACGTCGTTGACAAAGTATAAAAGCTAGAGGTCTCATATTTGTTTTGCTAGAAACGCACTGAAAGGGGCCAATGGAATAGTAAGTAAAATGATCATTTTGGGCCTTTTTGTAATAGAATTTTCGTAAAATGCAACAACTTAAGTTCCAATTTTAAATTTTCAATGGGTACATGATATATTGTAACGACAGTAACAACGCCAAAGCTCTGAACTGTTTCCTGAGCAGCCTAATTTATAGCATATTAACTGTTCTTACAGAAAATATTTAGATTTGATACATTTATATAGTCAAAACACTTTTCTTATTGACTTCAATAAATTTTATTGATATTCAAAATTTAAAGTGGTAACGTAGATAACTGGCCACTACAGAGTTATGCAAGGTTTGCCAAGGTGGCAAACGCCGAATTTGATAACTAGAGACCCAGACGATCATTTTGATATATAAAAACAAATGTTACACTCCGTAGACCACCCCCTTGAAAGATAGCCCATCAAGTTTGCTCCACTATGAAGTGTAGTTACTCTTTAAAATTGACACAAGTTCCATTCTGCGATAATCTTGTGACAACAATTTACTGCGGAGTGGCTTCCCTCAGACAACAAAGTCTTGATATCTGAGATAGGCCTGAAGGGTGCCCATGTGGTACAGATTTACAGAACGTTGTCTTCTTTCTATGTAATATTTCATTTTGCACACATCAGGACTAGTCTTCATGTGTATACCTAATCGCAACACGGCTTTGCCATCTGTTCTGTTCTGTGTAAGAAATTCTGTCTTCCCAGGCACACCTCTCGAAGGTAAAAGTAGTTCCAAGTAAAAAGCAGTTCATGATCCACCTGATACAATAAAAGTTTGTAAGAGTTTATGAGAAAACTGTTATCGCACCATCATCAGTTCATCGGTATTTACATTATAGTTACGGCAAGTACACACTGGAACTGTGATCAGTATGTCTCGTGTGGATCGCTAGTTATCTCTTATTTCTTTTTGTTAAAATTTAATGTCTAATAAACAGTATCTTGCTGCATGTAGAGTATATACACAATAAGTTGTACCAGAGAATATATGGATGCCAACGGCCAAATAACTAAAATGTCACAGACTGTCTACAGTCCTCCAGCATTGTGCAGGCTAAGAGAAAATGATGTAAACTTGAAGACAGGACTTCTCTGCCGGGGGTCTGGTTCCCAGCAATAGCATAGGTAACCTGTACAGGTAAAGGTGTGAAAATTTATTCAGCCAATTGGTGGACCAGAATTACCAATTACAATTATTTCATTGGCTGAATGGAGGTGTTGACACTATGTGATCAAGAGACAGAATGACACTGTTCAGTTCAGTTCAGTTCAATTCTCTTATCGACGTTACCCAAGTGACTCAACGGTACGTAACCATAGTTGCACACTATGGGAATGACACTGTGGCAGTTAATCATCCTTATATAGTACCACTCTTGTCTTTAAAGAGTAAATACACTCTTGTTTTTAAAGAGTAAATACTCTTTAAATTTAAGTTTACATCATTTTCTCTTAACCTGTCTATAATAATATACCCGCCATGTTATGTATCTGATGCAAAAGTCAGTGAAAATGAAAGTTCAGTAACTGAAAGCTATACTATCTTTCAGTTCCTGAAGAGTAAATACACTTTAAGAACTGACTGAATCAGATCCCAAACCCTATCCCCAACATCAAAGGGAAAGATTGACAAAGACATCCCAACAAACACTAAATTACAAGTGATAAGCCGAGTCAGCTGCTCTTTCCCAAATAGATGGCAACTCAGCTATCTTTGCTGAACTAAATAATTTAGACCAACAGAAGGGTTAAAATGAAAACACAATAAGTTAAACAGCACCGAACATAAAACAAATGCACCCGCATCGAAAGTACCGCCTTGGGACGGTCAGTAATAACTACTGGGGGTGTTAAACCGGTTTTATTGGGCCCAAACCTTCAGCATCACCCTCCGCCCGAGCCTCCGCCGCGGTGCACACAATTAGTTGGTAGTTCGGCTCGAATGGAGATCCCCTAACTCATCAGTGAGTCATCACGGGCAACAATTAAAATCAAGAAAAGGCAGGGATACACAGTTGACACATAAGATCGACTTCAATCTGATTAAATTTCACACGATTTATTTGTAGTATAGTCCCAATCAGAATTTTGCTTTTTGCACAGCTATTCTGTTTGTATCTCTACTACTCAAGTTGTACGGTTTCGCAGCAAGATGGTACTGGCTTAGGAGTTAGAAGTTACCCCATGATAAAAGACATTCACGATACTAAAACTCTTCTTGTCAAATCAAGAAACTGTCTCTGAGGGTTCGTGGAAACACACCAAACCACTCCAAAATACCCCAAACCACCCTAAACCTCTACCAAACCACCCCAAACCAGCCTCCCCAGATTCACATCACCCCCGTCCCTCTACACATAAACCAACACCTCTCCCACCCATCCCAAACAGTTATATAGATTCAAAATAAAAAGAACACTTCAATAAGTGTTTGCCCATGATATGTATGAATGTATCTCTTTTAATAACTTCAGATTTAAATATTAACTAACAATTAATAATCTCAGTATAATAAAGTAAATGATTTTGTACGTTTATGTATGTAACGGAGGGGGGGGGGGGTGGGGGGGGGGGGGGGCGGGCATTATTTATACCATCGCCAAACCAGCCACCCTCCTGGATACAAACAAGAACCCCACCCCTCGCGCAGTGGCACGTTAATTTAAAGAATGAAGTGGGTGAAGGGAAGGAAAGAACTAATACTCGCCAATTGACCTGAAATGTTGGTGTCTTGGTGGGGGAGGGGGTGGGGTTCTAGTCCGTATCCTGGGAGGCGGGTTCGGGGTGGTATGAAAGCGGTTTGGGGTGGTTTGGGATGTTTTGGGGGTGGTTTGGGGTGTTTCCACCGACCGCTCTCTGAGACATAGGTTTTATCTTTCTGGGCGCCATTCGACACGTTTATGCCACACACTAACACATTTCTGAACATTCTTTTTTACAGTAATTTTGCCTTGTATACTTTAATGTTTTCTGAGTAAGGTGGAACTCACCGTGTATAGAAAAGACACAGAGATTCCTATATAAAACATATGTTTAAGAGACAATTTCTTGATTCGACGAGAAGAGTTTAAGTATCGTGAATGTGTTTTATCATGGGGTAACTTCTAACTCATGGGCCGGTAACGATTCGGTTGTTCGCGACACCGCAGATTAGGCAAATAATAGCGACGTACATCAAATTTCATAAACAAGAACGACCATGGTTTGACACTTGGCGGGAAGGGAACAAAAAAAAAGAGTTTTGAAATTTTCTGTTTCAGCTAGAACTGGTTTGAAGCACTTTGAATTATTGGTAGAGTAGTTTTCAACAACGTTTTTATGCTCATAATCTGTATAACGAGTAGCCCGTATCGCCCGCCTTTGTCTATGTGGTTTGATGTATGGTCGATCACCCATTTATCGGTGGTTATCAGTTATCGATGCAATCAGAAATAATCCGAATTTCTTGAGTTCTGTTTGGGTTTCTTCCTCTATAATAGATATAAACATGAACAAGAAACTCCTGCTCTATTTCAGACTAAAAACTTGTTGAAAGTAAGGTACGTAATGGTGACTGATGTTTTATACCAAGAACATAGATATTTACAATTCTAAACAAATCAAAGCACACATAAATTTCATGTACCTACAAACAAACATGAAATTAGCATTGTGATGCTTAAATTCGTCTGCTGCAAACCCAGTTTCCATAAACTAGAGGTCATGTTACGTCATTATATGGCAATAAACGGTGCAACCATAAAGTTTCAGCATGGATAATTAGTCTGTATTTACTATTGCACCGATAACTGGTACATCAGTCATGCAGAGGCAGATGTGCCCCCAGTGCATAACGTCATCCAGGGCTCCAGATAAGGATTTTTAGTTAATTGGGTATTACCCACTGATTTTTGGTTAATTGAGTATTCTAAATTTTAACTGGGTAATGCAACTTGCATTACCCATTGATTTTGCTTTTAATTGGGTATTTTGGTTTTATTTGTGCAATTTGGTAAAAATTGGAGTTAGCAATAGTGCTGCATTCTTAACATTTTGCATCACCATGAGTTTGCATAGGTATCTATCCGTATATAGTCAACATACAGACCAGCCACTGAATAAAAAAAATATAGAATTCAGTCTCAGAAAACACTTTTATAGACCAAGGTCTGACAGTCCAAGATCTATATTTTCACTAACAATGTAAATCCTGGACAGGCTGACCGGTAAGAACAGCATTTTTTGCTTCTATATTGAAGTTCACCCCTTTTCACTAGAACGTCCGGAGGACGCCGAATTTGGCTTTTCAGGACGCGAAAAATCTGGCCCGGACGCAGATAATTAGCTCCCGAAGAAAGAGACTAGACTTCTTTAAAATTTTCAACAAGTCAGAATTTAACTTTCAAAGAACCCACACATTGGTCACACCTTGATAGAACAACAGAGGGGTTGTTAATTGGTACCGATAATCAATAAATCAACTTGTCATTACACATGACGTAATGAAAATCGTCGTAGGCACGTGTCTCTTCACCGCCAATTACTGAACCTTAATTCGGCAGTCTTTGTTGAGTCTGTTGAGTCCTCGTCTTTGCTTCTTCATGGTGTTGAAATTTGATTTATGTGTTTACCGTGATGATTTATTGACGAGTTAGAGGGTTATCATGCAAACCGAACAACCAACTAAATGTTTTGTACCACTTCAGAAACTGAGGGTGAGGTTGGGCCTGTAAAATCGATTTCAGCCCCCCAGTAATTCATTACTGACCGTTCCAAGGCGGTAGTTCTGTTGTGGTTCTTTGTTGCCTGTTTTTGGTGTCAGAGTTTCTGTGATGTTTTACCTTATGTATGTTATTATTATTTTTGGTTCGGTTTGGGTTGCTGAGTGGCCACCTTTTGGGAACAAGCTGCTCACTCGGTTGGCCATATGTTCTCTGTATCTTGATTATTTGTAATCTTAGTGTTTCCAACTATGGTTTGAGGGCTGGATTTGGATTTTGATTGTTTCAGTTCCTGGTCTTTGCATACTTTTTACTTTGATCAGTATAAAGCAAAGAACAAATTGTGTCAACACTATATCGCTGTATCAGTCCTACCGAATCCTAACATGAGTCTGTAAACTGGCGATATATAGAAATTCGGTTCGTTCACTTTAAGATTCTTTCTCGCTGATTTTTCAGCATGTTTCCCGCCATTTCTTGTTCACCATGTACAGAACGAGTACCAGTATATCTATAAATAACGCTGCGGTAAATCTGTGAGGTCAACACAGAGACAGTTGAACACGCGGCATAGGAATTACACCCGACGCTTCTGTTTACACATGACAACCTTGGTTAACACCGTCGTTACGCTTCTGTCTTTTGGGTCATTGCGTTACGGGAAATTTGTCTGCGTACTGGTACGCTCACAGGAAAATGTCAATTGTGTTTTTCAATTATTTTATTGGCTATTTACGCAAATACGCTGCTTATCTGGAGCACTGGTCATCTTTGTTATGTATTAATGGTTATTGGCGGCTTTAATTTAGTTGATAAATTTAAAGACAACACCCAACTAATTTCCATGAAGCTTTCATTTTCATACTTTGTTATTATTCAAAAGTTAGACTGCAAGTGAAGTGCAAGACCACCGATAACTCGTAAATCGTGCATAGTGATCTGTGTTGATTGCCTGTGCGTGCCCTTCCACCACCTTGTGCATCAATGTCAGCCTCTGGTCTCTACTAGGATCTTGTTATGTGGGGAGTTTTAACCTTTACAATCTGTTCTCGTTTGAAAAGAGTCCAATTTTGTGGCTATGTTTCATAACCATTAATTAAACGGTGGACCAGTCTGAGAGTGTAGAAGTTTAGTATTATGTGCTCTCCGATTGGTGCAAATAATTTACCTCACGCGCCTATTGACGTCATTGACATATATTCTGGTTGGCGGAGAAGGGGGTATCCCTTGCCAGTGCTGGAAACGGCCAGTGGCCCGGTGGCCAAATGCTCCTAAATTTTGTGTCGGGCGACCAGAAATCTCCAAAATATGACCTTTAGTGGCCCGAATTTATCTTTCTGGCAATACTAAATGAATGGAAACTTTAGCTAGTGGATAATTTGGGCCACTGAAAGCAAGGCCTGCTAAGCTTTTGGGCCACCACATTAAACTTGCGAGTTTCTAGCACTGCTTGCGCCAACCAATTCCTTGTTTATTGTTCGACATTTTCAGTCGAGGATACACATCTTCTTCCTCAGAAGAATTATAGAAAATTTTTTAACCCACCCCCTTTTCCACCCTATAAATACATTTAGAGACAAGTGTAGGACTTGTGTCCGTGCTGTCCATGCAAACATGGTTTTGCATGTGTGTATATATACTGATCAGACTGGACTTGCATATGCAATTGTGATTACTGATGAAATTCAATTAGCTTATCTTAAAGGTGAGGTTGTAGTGGATAAGAACATGGTTATTAGATGGCAGAGGGCAGTTTGTTTCTCGTGTGAGAAACATGAAGGGAGTCTCAGGATGCATGCCCATGTTCAAACTTGATATTTGTTTATGGGTCATGTATCTTGATGATTTATTTATGGTGTAAATAGTGTACATAGAGTTGAAGGTCAGGCAAACAATAAAGTAAATTTTTAATCAAGTCATGAGTTGGGATATATTCAACCCAAGTTTAATTATATACCAATTGGTATAATGTTTTATGTCTTTTACTTGACACTTTCGCGTGCTTTTCTCATCTCGGGAGGGTTAACAAGGGTACACGTCAGAAGAATTTCAGTGAATAATAACACAGTGATTTCGTGGTACCTTGATGCAGCTCAGTGATCTAATCAACAACAATGGATGGAGATTTTAGTCACCTAACAAATAATATAAGGGTTATATTCCAGTTACCGTATTTACCCTAAATTTTCGGACACCGTAAATTTTCGGACACCCTATATTTTCCCAAAACGCCACCTATATTATGTACCCTATATTTCCGGACACGTACTAACCAGGGTATGTTTGTTGTCCGTAAATGTTCGGACACAAAAAAAACGTCTTTTGTTCTCTCATAAAATTTTCATGTATAGGCTATCAGTTTTGTCTGTTTGCTTAGCAAAGAGGGGGGGGTGTAGTTTTTGGACTGTCTGGGCAAGTATTTAGCTTAGCCTCGCCTATAAGACGGACCTATCTTTTTGCCAATTCCCCAAAGGTCATCACCAGTCGCCGATGTCTATGTATATTTAAAACTGGTTATGCAGTTACCGTAATATGCATAAATATCTTGGATTACATACCACATTATGTACCGTATGTATATTTCCATAAGTTATCCACATCCTAACTACGATGTACACAACTGGAGAAAATATATTCGTGACATATTCCAATTTGCAATTTGAAGATGAAAGAATCCATACTAAACAAAATTTTTTCCACATGCCAAATATTTAGCGTAAATACTGTATCCAAACTACTAGCACGTGGTCAGTCTAACACACCAGTACTTCAACAAACAAATTGTGTCACCTCAAGGTCATTGACCGCTTTGATCTTTTTGTGTACTCTAGTCCAATACCGCATCTCAAATTACATAATTCAGCCAGACAGGTTTACCGGTAAGTAAAGAGAAAAAGTGCCTTATTTGTTTACATCTAGGTTGCAGGAAACTACCTGAGAATGTTAACTTGAGGAAATAAAAATAAAAGGATGATATTGTTACACATTGTTAGCGGATGTGGAATTGAAAAGAAGAGTTTAATGGGTTTGCCAGATGCAATCACTGTTCGCATAAGGTATTTCATGTGATCGGTACCTGATGTATTGTTTATGTCTCACTTGGGAGGGGGAATAGACTTAAGGTTACGCATTGGACAGTGACCACTTTGTGGAAAATAGCCACGGTGTCCAAAGCCTCTTCTATAAGATGGGTACAAATTTTGGGGGTCATTTCATGGTTCAACACCTACCAGCTAGACAATACCAGAAGCCATTATGAAGTTTATTTTCTCATATAATCTAATTGATTAAACAATACATTAGTTAAATTGTTTACTGTCACACCTATCGGTACTTTATACGAAAAAGCCGGTGCATACCCTTGATAATTGGTTATTATTCGGCGTTCGTAAATATTCGGACACTTAAAAAAATTATAATTTTTGCCAAATTAAATGTTCGGACAGTAAAAAAAATAATTATTTTAATCCGTCCGAATAATTAGGGTACATACGGTAGATCTAGTTTTTGAGAAATAAGAGAAAATGTACACTTGTCTGCATCTCGACACTGGCTAAATTCTAAATAAATAGTTGATGACGTTTGTTTAGGTTGTTCTAAATAAATAGTTCAACCTAAACAAACGTCACCTTTTTGAGGGAGCATATATTATTTTACCTATCATGTCAAACTTTAAGTTCTGAATTGATTCTGCCTATTTATCTAAAACAAGTATATGTCTCTACAATATTACATTAAATTTGTTTATGCATAATTAGTTAACATGTGTAGAAAATAAAGGTGTCCGATGGGGGTACTCCTAACCAAGATTTTACGCCCGTTACTTGTGAAATAACAAATGCTCCCTGATTCCTCCGTATGACGTCATACAACAGCTGATGTTTACCGAATCAATACATGAGATATATACTTTGCAAGTCACATAAAGTCAATAGAATTTTGATGTTACAATTGGAAAATTTATTTGAAAAAGCAATTCTTACTACTTAGGTGTCCGATGGTGGTACCCTTGCGCGAGATCTGTGGGCTTGCTGTTTTCTAGTTGATTTGTGCTGGATTGTAATTTCGTTTTGTGAGACATTTGGGGACCGGTAAATTGATTAGCTTGTTAGCATGTTATCGAAGTTAGCTTGTTATCGAATCCTTTCATATTATTCATGTATGAATTGATTGTGTATGTTTATATGTTGAATAAAATACTGTTAAAAAAAATGATTTTGCATTCTAAAACTGCAAATACCCCTATTACAGCATATCAAGTTATCAAACTGGTGTGAATTTTCATTTTGACTATAAATAAGTCACTGTCTTAGACTACCCCTCCAAGCAAAAATGAAAAAAGTTTCTCATTAAATTCATGCCCTTGAATCACCAGCCAAATTTTCAAAATGATTTTATTAGTCTGTCAATATTCTAACATATAAAGACTGGTCCACACTATTTATAAGTAAAACTGGCAGTTTTATGGCATGGTAATTAATATAAAAAATATAAAACAAGTTGTGAAGGATGTCCTTTGGGACCACTGAAAAAAATAAGGACTTTTTCAGAAAAATCATTTTCTAAACAAAATTTTATTAAGCACTGACAACCAAGTTTTCTGACACATAAATGTTGTTTGTTCAACCTCTTTCATCAAAAGAGTTGATCAGTTTAATTGCAGTCCTCAGCAAATCCCTCCCTCCTCCCTGCCCCCAGGAGCAAGCACCCCCAGCCTCACCAAGACACCAATATCTCAGGTCTTATAGTTTCAGGCTAACGTGGAGCAAAGCAAAAGGCAAAACATGACAGGGTGAAGCAAAGCAAAAGCATGAAATGATACTCAGTACATTTGAGCAAAATCACATAGTTCCCTTTTACTTACATACATACACAGCAGCAGAAAATTAACAAAATAAGTAGATTGGAAACTCTGCAAGCAGTGTGGGTCGTTATAATCTTGGATTTGTCTCCCTTGGCATAAAAAATCTCATTTACATACCCCAGTGACGAAATTAGCAAAATCGCAAACAGCGTAGATCTTGATGAGGCAGCTCATAATGAGCTGCCTCATCTAGATCTACACTGTTTGCCCTCTAGTCTTTGAATTCTCAATATGAAATGTCATGGACAAAGCATTTTTTTTAATTTTTGCAGACGTAAATTTTGTTGTCTGCGTTTCGGTGCTTAAAGATTTAAACAGTATGAATCCAAAGGGTAGAATAATCTGAATGGAAAAAAATTATAGGGTAAATACTATCCCAACATTTATTCATTTCTTCTAAAGTGTGTATTCAGGGATTTTCATAGGACAAATTCGGGGCCGAATATCAGCCCTCTTTCCCCCAATTTAGAGTTAAAATTTTCCAAAACAGAGAGAATATTTCCCAGTTTCTAACTTAGTTCCACATTTTGCTGAAATTTTCCTGAAAATTGGACCAGTTAGAATTAGCAAAGTTACAGAAGGTAACATTCACATTTATAACAATTTATTCACCCATAATTATAACTAAAAGCAAATTCAAAATAGTTCAACACGTTAAAGCTTTGTTTTATTATGATTTTAACTGAATTTAAAACAGATATCTTGTTTTTATCATTCGGTCAAATTTTCCAAATGTTGATGATTCCTGCGCTGTTTTTCCCAAATTCAACTGCCCCTGGTCCCAATTTCAGAAAGGTAGGAAAATCCCTGGTATTTTTTAGCTCACCAGAGCCGAAGGCTCCGGGGGAGCTTATAGGATAGGCAGTGTCCGTCGTCGTCGTCGTCGTCGTCCGTCGTCGTATGTCCGTCAACACTTTTAAACAACATCTCCTCTGAAGCCACTGGGCCGATTGGGCCCAAATTTCATCTGTAGCATCCTTGGGCTGGGGGATTGAAAGTTTGTGTTTTTTATGAAAATCTGCCCTTCATTTTGGTTGCTATGGCAACTTAGAGTTCCCATAGACTTATAATGGGGAAAATTGTAAAATGACATTTTCTGCCAGGCCATTGCAGATATGTTGACAAAACTTTTATAGAAATGTTCCTTGAGAAGTCTACTATCAGCTGTATGTTTTTTGGCCCAGTGCCCCTTTTATTGGTTGCCATGGAAACCAAAATGAAAAAAAAAAAAATGGAAAAAATACTTAAAAATTATCTCCTCTGTAACCACTGGGCCGATAAGGCCCAGATTTCATCTGTAGTATCCTTAGGCTGGGGTATTGAAAGTTTGTGTTTTTTATGAAAATCTGCCCTTTAGTTTGGTTGCTATGGCAACTTAGAGTTCCCATAGACTTATAATGGGGAAAATTGAATAATTGCATTTAATGCCTAGCCATTGCAGGTATGTTGACATAACTTTTATAGAAATGTTCCTTTAAGAAGTCTTCTATTAGCTTTATTGTTTTTGGACCCACTGCTCCTTTTACTGGTTGTCATGGAAACCAAAATGCAAAAATAATGGAAAAAAAACTTACAAAATTATCTCCTCAGAAGCCACTGGGCCAATAAGGCCCAGATTTCATCTTTAGTATCCTTAGGCGGGGGGGGGGGGGGGGGGGGGGGGGGGGGGGGGGGGGGGGGGGGTTGAAAGTTTGTGTTTTTGATGAAAATCGGCTCTATTGTTTGGTTGCTATGGCAACTTAGAGTTGCATTGACTTATAATGGGGAAAAATGGCATTTACTGCAATCAAAATATGGAAAATAGTTATATATTTTGTTATCAACTCAACAGACTTTCAGACTGAGACTTTGTAGTTGTATATTTTGTATTAGGCTGTACAAATGTGACAGTAATTTTGATAGCAATTTTGAGCTAGAGATCTGGTGAGCTTTGTGGCCCGTGGGCCTCTTGTTTTACATATTCAGAGCTCTAGATAAGAGGGAGTATTCGGTGATAATTAGGGAAAATTTTTCTTATTTCTCAAATAAAGCATATGTTGTGAAACCTCACCGGAAACGTCTCATCGAGATAGTTCTGATGAGGGGGTCACAATGTATGTTTTTAATATGCAGAATTAACAAAAATTATCCTTAATTATCATCAAATACTCCCTCTTATCAAGAGCTATGCATATTACCAACGGGTTAATATTTATATTTGGGTAATTCTTGAAAATGAAAAAATCCAAGATGCATGACTGCCAGTCGATCTGCATATCCTCAAAGCACCAAAAACGCAGATGACAAAATTTATATCTGCAACATTTCAGAAATTGTTTCATATATATTGCACAAAACCCCTGCAGTTTTTCACGGTATTCATTTCGTGTGAAAAAGGGTATTCATTTCTTTTCAGTGAAACAATGAACAAACTATATACTAGGTAATACAGGCTAGCACAATTGGTTGTGTCATGGAATTGAGAACTAGCCTTCTCCTGCTTGTTCTTTCCGTTTTTGTTAATTTTTCTATCACTATACGCAAACTTTTCTTAACGTATCAGAAACTGTTCAACATGGAATGTTGAAGTTAGGCATACATGTAGGCAGTGAGTTC
>CAXDIV010000135.1:53034-102969 GCA_963989385.1 Ctena decussata | reverse complement strand
CAACCAATCAAATTCAGCGATTTGGTCAAAATTCAAATGAATCGTAAAGGACTACTCAAGAAACATTTCTGTAGAAAAAAATCCAAATAACTGCAGTGAGATAGCAAAAAATTGCCAATTTCCATTTTTCCCATCATAAGTTAATGGAAATTATGTTGCCATAGCAACCAAACTGCTGGAGCAATTGCCATGACAAACAGTTATTATATAGAGGCTAGTACTTAGATCATTTCTGTAAAGTTTGGGCTTTATTGGCAATAGAGTTTCTGCGGAGATGAGTTTTTAATATTTTTCTATTTTTAACTATCCGGTTGCAATGGCAACCAGCCTAATTGTGCAATTGGCCGTAATCTAATACAGCTGGTTGGGGACTACTCAAGGGACATTTCTATGAACGTTTTGTTAAAATATCTGTAGTGACATAGAAATAAATGCAAACTTTCCATTTTGCCATTATAAGTCAATGGCAACTTTAAGTTCCCATAGCAACCAAACTGCTAAAGCAATTGCCAAGAAAAACAGCACTTTTATAGAGACTAGTACCAAGATCCTTTCTGTGAACTTTGAGCTTTATTGGTTGCATAGTTTCTGAGGAGATGATTTTTGAATATTTTTTCTATTTCTAACCTTTCGGTTGCCATGGCAACCAGCCAAATTATGCAATTTATATAAATTTCATGTGGTTGATGGAGGACTACTCAAGGAACATTTCTATAAAAGTTTTGTCAAAATATCTGCAGTGACTTGGCAATAAATGCAAATTTTCTATTTTGCCATTATAAGTCAATGACAACTTTAAGTTCCCATAGCAACCAAACTGCTAAAGCAATTGCCAAGAAAAACAGTACACTTATAGAGGCTAGTACCAAGATCCTTTCTGTGAAGTTTGAGCTTTATTGGTTGCATAGTTTCTGAGGAGATGATTTTTGAATATTTTTTCTATTTTTAACCTTTCGGTTGCCATGGCAACCAGCCAAATTGTGCAATTTACATAAATTTCATGTGCTTGATGGAGGACTACTCAAAGGACATTTCTATAAAAGTTTTGTCAAAATATCTGCAGTGACATAGCAATAAATGCAAATTTTCAATTTTTCCCATAAAAGTCAATGGCAACTTTAAGTTGCCATAGCAACCAAAGTTCCTAAGCGATTTGGATAAAAAACAGTATTATTGGTTCCCCCTGCCTATAGATGCTACATATGAAATTTGGTAACAATTGGCCTTGTAGTTTCAGAGGAGATGTCGTTTGAAAATGTTGACGGACGACGGATGCCTGCCTATACTATAAGCTCACCTGTGAGCCTTCGGCTCAGGTGAGCTAAAAACATACAGGTGTACTCATTCACAATAAAATTGTATCATTATAGGTTCAAGCAATGGTTGAGGCATGGACAAGCGGAGCAAGAGATGTGATTCAGAGATTACGACAGAGAACATTGTGCCCTAACCAGGTATAGATCTTTCTACATCAAGTATAAATATTCAGTTATGCAAATTCATTTCAAACCTACAGATAAAAAGGTAAAGGAAGGTTTTTTGTGATAATTAAATACACATTTTGGACCCCTATTATAACTAAGATTGATAATCTTTGAGATTAATATCGACTGTTAAAGGAGTATGGGTTTGCTTCCCTGGATTACATGGCCCTTCCAAAATGGGGTCTACTCTTAAAGGGAAGAATTTGCTCTTAAAGGAGCAAATTCTTTCCTTTAAGAGTTGACACCCATTGAAAAAGGAGGTCAAATGGAATTTGCAGTTTTTTCCCAAATTGAAAGTGTATTTATTCACATGGATATTTCCCAAATGAATATTCTCTGAAAATATGGATCCCTTTGGAATCAAGAAATACATGGAAGAAGAAACTATAGCACTGGTTTGAATGACTGTTCTTGAAAAGTGATATAATGTGCAACACTGTCCCAGCCCCAAGCATGTGTTTCAGCATAACTTAATTTCACATGAACCCAAAGGATCAGAAATCATAAGCAGTCCTATAGTTGTTATTTTTTTCTTGGCTGTACCTGCTTGGATTTATTTATAATTAGTGAAAATTACATAGCAGATGGTTGCCCAAATTTTATTTTCACAATTTCAGTTGGAGAGTGTGAACTGGAGACTCAATCTACAGATGGCCCAATCAACAGTTACCAAGATGAAAATGCCAAATGCTATGTTTGAACTTGGAGTTCAGAATGAAAATACTCAGGTATAAACAGGTTTATGAAAATTTGGGGTTTGGGACAGACATGCCAGGAGCTAATAGTGGAGACCCAAAGCTCCAGTGCCTGATGGAGTCTGTAGTGCACCCACCCTCTGGGTTTTTAAGTCATTTTAAAACATATGAATTAATGCACTGTAAAAATAACAAAGATAATAATCTGTGACACAACAAAACCAACAAAGTGGAATGTGCACCCAGCAAAGACTTAGATCAGCCTTGGCGTTGCCCAGTCTGATCAGAGTCTTTGCTGTCTGCATGGAGCTAGCTTAGACCTTTAGCTACCCTTTGAATGCCCAGCATACTCTGATCAGACTGGGTGGATGTCCAGGCTAATCTGAGTCTGTGTAACACAAATACAACTTTGTTGCTTTGTTGCATTTGTCATGTTGCACCTTTCTCATTAACTCAGCTCAATTATGTCTTGACTACGTTTGTTGTTTACTGTCCCAAAAAAGTAAAAGACTTTATTTACATCAGCAGAATTTCAAAAAATGTTTTGTCCAAGCTACATCATAGTGAGAATTCAAAGACCAGAGGGCAAACAGTGTTGATCCAGATAAGGCAGCTCATTATGTCACCTCATCTGGAACTATGCTGTGTGCAAATTCAAATACAGTCAACTCTTGATATCTCAAAGCTGAATTTTATACCAAACTACTGATATCTCAAAGTAAATTTTCTGGTGCCAGAAAACTTACTTTAGATGTCAGTAGTACGAGATAACAGGTATGAGATAACAGGTGTTGGTTGATATTTAATGTGTCCCAGCTATATCCTTTAATATAAAATGGATCTTTGAGATATCGGTGTTTGAGATATTGAAATGGTAACTATATTTTCATTATCCAATGTCTATGCTTTAAGTGCTTATCTTTTATAACATTGATTTTAATAACAATAATATACATATATATTTTATGCTTCTAAAGAGTGAGTTCTCTTGTATTTTCAGGAAAAAGAAAGAATTAGAGTAGAATTTACCCATGATGAATTGTATAAATTTTATAATCAGGTAAGTTTGAACATAGGCATTCTCTTTCATGTCACCTTGGCAACAGAGGGCATCCTTAATTCTGATTGGACAGCTTCAGAAAAGCCAAACAAAATGTGAGAACAAGTACTGCAACAGTGCTAATTATTTGGAGAGAAATGTCTGCCAAAAAAGGTTTATATCCAGATCAGACTGCTCCTAAATGAGCATTCTGATCAGGGTATACACATTTCATTATTCAGCCAACAATTTTATAAAGGGTCTGTTCTCAGCTAGATTTGAAATTGGAAGTTTCAATTATGAAAGTAAAACAGATTAAGCTCTCTCAATTCAAAATATGAGCCCGTCCAGATAGAAATCGACCTTATAACATATAAAATCGATTTTTAGGTTTTCTGTTATCTGAATGCGCATGCTATTATAGATCAAAAAGGTAAAAACAATTTGAAGTTATCTAGATTATTAAGGATGTTATGGCAGTTTTAAACACACTGGTATCTAATGAAATTTGCCAGAATCAATAACGTTACGTTACGTCACGTTACACTGTTATTGATAACGCCATTATCAATGTTTTCCCTTGAAACGCATATCACTATTATTAACGTTAACACAGCAAACGCGCATGTAATCAGTACGAGTAAATTTTCCCGTAACACAGCTCCAGACTTTGGTCCCACCCCGGGACATGCCACTTGAGACAGGTAGAAAAGATGGAAAGGCTTTGATCCAGGTGTCATACCAAGTATGATCCCTTTACCTCGAAAGGTAATCAAGAAATATATTTTCCGAAGAGCAGCTTTAACAAGACATAAACTTCGGACTGACCGACTGCCGTTCGCACGTACGGACAATCCGGAAACTTCATACCTCCGGTGCTCCTATGGCTTCGAGTGCATAAAGCAAAAAAAAAAAAAACTCTTAAAAAATATCTTTTGATTTTTTGAAATACTTCAACTGTTTCTAAAGATGAATAAGCAATTAGCTTAAAGTTTGTCATTTTCTTTTTAATAAAGCAAAGAATTTGTTATTGTGCGCTGTAAAACAATCCGTAGATTTTACGGTAAAATACCTGGCAACCAGCTGCCAGTCCCTGGCGAAAGTATGTGCACTTAGTAACTGGCGAAAGTATGTGCACTTAGTACTGGTTAACCGCTTAGGAGGTCTAAGCCTGCCCAGGAATAGTGTGGTTAGGTTAACTGACCGTCCCGACATGACCTTAGCTGTTTACCGTGGACGTAAGCATCAAATCAATCAATCAATCAGTCCATTTCCCTTTATTTTTAGGCTACGGGCATCTGCATGTAGATCATTTTTTGAAATCACGATATGGTAGAATTATGTTATAGCTCGAAAATACCTTTATAGTGTTGAAGGGCTATACTGTAAAACACTTATATTTGACGGCAGCAAGATTTGGCATTTTTTAGCTCACCTGAGCCAGCGGCTCCGGGGGAGCTTATAGGATGGTAAGGCTCCAGCGTCCGTCGTACGTCCGTCCACACTTTCAAATGACTTCTCCTCTGAAACCGCTGGGCCGATTGTAACCAAATTTCATATATAGCCTCCTGGGACCTTAGGAACAAAAAGTTGTTCAAACGGTCCTGATCACATGACCAACATGGCCGCCATGCCCATATATGGTAAAAACCTTGAAAAATCTTCTTCTCCAGAACCAATTGACCAATGGCCTTGAAACTCGGTATGTAGCATTGGGTACGCGAGTACTACCAAGATTGTTCAAATTATGACCTTGGGTTGACCTTGACCTTTTTTACGGTAAGGTCAAATTTGCTTCCTTGTAGTTTTATATGGCAAAATGCTAGAACATAAGATATCTTGGAAACTGTTGAAGATTTGGGGCTAAAAATTGTCATCTACAGTCATCTTAATGAGTACATGAAGATTTATGAGTACAAGAGGTCAAGGTCATTCTTTGACCTTTGACCCAGAACTCTCATATACAATTTCAAACAATCTTCTCAACAGCCGCTAGGCCAATTGAAACCAAATTTCATATAGAGCCTCCAGGGGATGAGGGAATGAAAATTTGTTCAAACGGTTCAGGTCACATGACCAACATGGCCGCCAATGCCCATATATGGTAAAAACCTTGAAAAATCTTCTTCTCCAGAACCAATTGACCAATGGCCTTGAAACTCGGTATGTAGCATTGGGTACTCGAGTACTATCAAGATTGTTCAAATTATGACCTTGGGTTGACCTTGACCTTTTTACGGCAAGGTCAAATATGGGAAAATGCTAGAACTTAAGATATCAGGGAAAGTTTTGAAGATTAAGGTCTAAAAGTTGGTATATGCAGTCATCTTTAATGAGTACAATGAAGATTTGTGAGTACAAGAGGTCAAGGTCATTCTTCGACCTTTGACCCTGAGCTCTCATATTTTGACAATTTCAAACAATCTTCTCAAAAACCACTTGGCCTATTGTAACCAAATTTCATATAGAGCCTCCAGGGGATGAGAGAATGAAAATTTGTTCAAACGGTTCAGGTCACATGACCAACATGGCCGCCATGCCCATATATGGTAAAAACCTAAAAAAATCTTCTTCTCCAGAACCAATTGACCGATGGCCTTGAAACTTGGTATGTAGCATTGGGTACTCCAGTACTATCAAGAGTGTTCAAAATGATGACCTTGGGGTGACCTTGGCCATTTAACAGCAAGGTCAAATATGGGAAAATGCTAGAACATAAGATTTCATGGAAAGTTTTGAAGATTTAGGCTTAAAAATTGGTAAATACAGTCATCTTAATGTGTACATCAAGATTCATGACTACAAGAGGTCAAGGTCGTTCTTTGACCTTTGACCCTGAATTCTCAGAATAGTTTGACAATTTCAAACTTCTCCTTAAAAGCCAATGCGGCAATTGTAACCAAATATTATAATAGAGCCTTCAGGGGTCGAGGAAATGAAAATTTATTCAAATGGTCTGGGTTACATGACCAACATGGCCACCATGACCATATATGGTAAAAACCTTTCAAAATCTTTTTCTCCAGAACCAATTGATCAGTGGCCTTGAAACTTGGTATATAGCATTGGGTACTGCAGTACTATCAAGATTGTTCAAATTATGACCTTGGGTTGACCTTGACCTTTTTACAGCAAGGTCAAATATGGGAAAATGCTAGAACATAAGATTTCATTGAAAGTTTTTGGCCTAAAAATTGGTATATACAGTCGTCTTAATGAGGTCATGAAGAATTATGAGTACAAGAGGTCAAGGTCATTCTTTGACCTTCGACCCAGATCTCTCATATCTTGACATTTTCAAACATTTTCTCAAAAGGCAAACGGCCAATTGTAATCACATTTCACATAGAGCCTCCAGGGGTTGATTGAACGAAAATTTGTTCAAACGGTCCAGGTCACATGACCAACATGGCCACCATACCCATTTATGGTATAAACCTTAAATATTTTTTCTTCTCCAGAACCAATACACCAATGGCTTTGAAACTTGGTAAGTAGCATGGAGTACTAGAGTACTACCAAGACTGTTCAAATGATGACCTCGGTTTTTCCTTAACTTTTTTTTGCGGCATGGTCAAATATGGGAAAATGCTAGAACATAAGATTTCATGGAAAGTTTTGCCTAAAAAATGGTATATATGGTTGCCTTAATGAGTACATGAAGATTTATGAGTACAATAGGTCATGGTCATTCTTTGACTTTTGGCCCAAGACTCATATTTTGACAATTTCAAAACATAAGAAAAAGCCACTTTGCCAATTGTTCAGGTGAGCGATTCAGGGCCTCATGGCCCTCTTGTTTAAATTTGGACCTTTTGGCGGATTTTTATTTTGGCGGTTTTGTGATTACTAAAGAATAAAATATTTCTGCTGACGTCGTATTTGGCTCTAAAGTTGAGCTCTACATTGTTATGGTTAAACTAGAGCAAGTGAGCAGGGGCTCACGTATACCCCCGGCCAGCGCCACCACCTATAGGAAATAAACTTTGCATGCCCATGTAGGCACATATCACTAGGCTACATCTCAAGATTTCACAATAATCAAAACAATACAAACTTAAAGTTCTTCTTTAACACAATTGGTTATATAAATTTCAAAGTCTGTGACCCTGACCTACAATCAGCAGCAGCAGCCAGATGATGTCAACAAAACTGTCTCAACCTCGCTGTAAATCTAGTCGCACATCAAAAGGTTCCATTCAAGTATATCAAAAACATAAGCAAACAGATACAGATCAATACAAACTTTTAACATTAATGTTATATAAATTTCTAAGTCTGTGACCTTGCCCTTAGGTACTAATATGTGTCAAACCTGTAGTAATACTAAGCACATCTGAACAAATTTCAATAGAAGCTGTCAAAAAGATGCAAAATCTTGAAACAAAACTTTAAAACAACTGCTGTAGAAATTTCTAAGTCTGAGACCTTGACCTTAGGCCTGCAGAAGCATCCGGGTGGTGCAAACTGATCAGTATCCATCCTGTAGTACCAATAAGCACATATCAACAAGTTCGAGTAAAGACGTTCATAAAACAGAGCAAAAGCAGAAACTTAACACAAAACTTTAATGCAACTGTTATATAAATCTCTAAGTCTGTGACCTTGACCTTTGGCCAGCAGCAGCATCAAGGTGATGCACACTGATCAGTATCCATCCTGTAGTAGCACTAAGCACTTATGAACAAGCTCTGGATAACAGAAGCAAAAGAAAAAACTTAACGCAAAACTGTAACGCAAATTTTATAAGAATTTCTAAGTCTGTGACCTTGACCTTTGGGCAGCAGCAGCATCAAGGTGATGCATACTGATCAGTATCCATCCTGTAGTAACACTAAGCACCTATGAACAAGCTCTGGATAACAGAAGCAAAAGAAAAAACTTAACGCAGAACTTTAACGCAAATGTTATAAGAATTTCTAAGTCTGTGACCTTGACCTTTGACCAGCAGCAGCATCAAGGTGATGCATACTGATCGGTATCCATCCTGTAGTAACACTAAGCACTTATGAACAAGCTCTGGATAACAGAAGCAAAAGAAAAAAACCTAACACAAAACTTTAACGCAAATGTTAACTTACGTACGGACGAACGAACGGACGGACAGACGGACGAACAGACGGACGAACGGACGGAAAGACAAAAACTATATACCCCTCGACATACTTCGTATGCCGGGGGTATAATAATAACAAATATTATTGTAATCATGTTACATTTTGCGTAGTTGATTGTTTGAAGTGAACAGATTTCGTGTTCCTTCTGATTTAATCAACTTAATACTAATTAGTATGGTGAGAACATTTTCATACTCTGTTTGTTTGCGTGGCATCTTCTTTAGCGCAAATACGAGTTTATATTGGCGGCTTTTTAATTTGGCGATTTTATTCTTTCCCGCCAATATCGCCAAAATAAAGTGACCGCCAAATATAAGTGTTTTACAGTACAACCAAAATAATATCTGTCATATTCTACTCTACTCTGCATGTTGATTCCTGCCAATCTTTACGGGCGCCAGTAAAAATAGCGGGAAATGGACTGGCAGTTGGTTTCCAGGTATTCTGCCGTAAAATCTACGAATTTTTTTACAGTGTGCAAGAGTCCTTCAGCAGCATTTTAACTTAAATAGTAGACCGCATTTTGTAGAGCTACGTCGTCCGAGGAAGCAAAAAAGAAAGTCACAAAAGTTATTTCCCTTTGTAAAAATGGTGGGAAAACATACGCCACGTCACAAGAAATATCACTTCTGCTTTGGAGAATCTGTTCACCATACAATATACCAGGCCCAAAGGCCGAGATTATATATGCAACTTTTTGCTGCGAAGGCTGAGATTTTTTTTTTGCATACAAATGATTGCATGCATGTTCTATTAAAGTCTCCATATTCCTATCCGTTGTAAAATCGCCTAAACACAAATTGTTTTGAAAAACAGCTCAACCTTCATGATTGGTGACAAAATGTGGGTTGATGAGCACCGTGGTATCAGGTATGGACTTTGAGTTACCAAACCGCGGAAAAGCAAACAAATCACATTTATTTTAAATGAAACTGAAGCATAATTTTTGTTTGTAAAGTTTTTAGAGAGGCGCCGTGGTCGAATGGTTGAGTGGTTAGAGTGACTCGGTTATGGTGCAGAAAGTCTCCGGAAGGTCGTGAGTTCTAATTTATTTTATAAAATATAATCCATCAACCACCAGCAATATAAACAGGGAAAAGACAAAAATTAAACAAGAAATGTTACAGTATGTAACAAATGCCCCCGAAGGCCCCCTAGACCGACTTTTGACCCTGACTGGGACCTTGACCTTGAGCAAGGAATCCCAAAACTTGCAAGTGAGATGCCTTTTTATCATGCTTTACCTTTCTATGAAGTTTGATGAAATCTACTTCAGCAGTCACCTCTAACACCCGACAGTGAGCTTGACCTTGGGTTTGGGAATATAAATATCATATGTGACAAACCTTCTCATTATGCTTTATATTTCTGTGAAATTTGATAAAATTCAGTTGTGTAGTTTTAAAGTAATCACAGAGACACTATTTGACCTCTAACCCCAGACAGTGACCTTGACCTTGGACGTGGGAACCTAAATTTTGTATGCGACACACCTTCTCATTATGCTCTATCTTTCTGTGAAGTTTCATCAAATTTGCTTCAGTAGTTTTTAAGTTATCGCTGAGACACGATTTGTTGCAGACGGACGGACGGACGGTGCGATTTTAATATGCCACCCGAAGTCCCTTCGGGGGCATAAAAATATATAAGCTTAAGGAAAAAAACAAAACAACCAGATGGACTTTTGACTTAAACTCGCAATTTTCATCTCATTGGACAAGGAATTGTAGGTAGATCAAAATGGCTCAGGATCTCCGAAAACTGTGTTAAAATTGGAAAGCGCTGTGTCTTCCACCATTTAGAGACATTAAGATTCAGACGACACTTCTTTATGCCATCCTTTGCCGTTTGTCACCCGGCATTCGTCAGCGCTGACAAGAGGAGACGATTGATTGATTGATTGTTTTGGGTTTAACGGCCCTTTGAGAGAGTATTTCAGTCTATATCGGGCCGTCTCCCAAGAGAGTATTTCACTCTATATCGGGCCGTCTCCCAGACTGAGGGATAAAGAAATGATAGACGAGAGAAAAATGTCAAAAAAAAAAAAAAAAAAAAAAAACACCCGCACCTACTGCATGCACAGTAGGCCCTTGCCCTACAATGTTCCAAATTAGAAGGTCGTACTAGCGGAGAGAACAAATCGTATTGCAAATTTACCTTCGACCTGGGAGTCTTTGGTATAGAAAACAAGCAGTGCATGAAAACTTGAAATTGCTTATCACAAGATTTTATCTACATTTAGTTTGTTGTCTTGCAGTTTAGACTGAAAAATTGTTAACAATGTCAGTGAATGCATGAATACTTTGACAATATTTAGCCTACCTAAACAAAGCTATAGGCTTGGATCTTTTAAAAAAATTGGGTTCTGGATTTTACTTTTGATATTAATAATATAGTTATTATTATTATTATTATCCAAGATTGAAAATTATTTTCTCTAGCTCAAAGCTGAAAATTTATGAACATGAACTAAAACGGGACCAGAATTGTCGCAAGTCTCAACCTTTTTTACGCATCTGCGAATAAAAGATTAAATTCGGTTATAAATGCAAACTGCACTTTTGGTGATGCATAATGCTCCAAAGAATCATATTTCTGGATTCCTGGCAACAAATATGCGGCTACGGTGGTTTCCCACACAATTAACATTCGTATTAAATTTCAATTACATGCCGTGTGAAACAGCGGGAACAATCTTCTGAAGTAACGTCAAACTTTGACGTCATTTTTCTCAGTTTCAGGTCGCGTGTCATAAGGTCGATTTCTATCTGGACGGGCTCATATAAAACTGGATGAAATTTTGTGACCTGTCATTGATTGTACTGATTATTCACAAACTAAAACATATTTTTCTGTTAAATGTAGAAACAGACTATCCTGTTTTATTTTGCAAAAATTAAGTTGAATTTTAAAAGCAGATCATTGACCTGGAAGTATTTGCCTCATTCTCACTCTCAAGACTGTTTTTAAAACATCATCAAACACTACCATAAACCCATGAATACTGGGCTAAATATACCCTGTTCCAACTGCTACATATATCTGTAGTATACAGTGTTTGGAATGGTATTCCAGTAGCACCTTCTCATTTCACCAGTATTAAAGTACAATGTAATATCAGCTTGGTGCAGTGGCTCAGTGGATAGTGCACTTGACTCTGACGCCAGAGGTCGTGGGTTTGAGCCTCACCCAGGGTGAAATCTTCCTATGTCCGAACGCATTTTTCTAGCATCATTTGCAGGGATGATGCTAACAAGTGTGCCGTCCTTCGGATCGGGACGTTAACTGGAGGCCCCCTGTGCAGGGAGAGTCATCCCCTGTGCAGGTTAAAGATCCCTACTATAGCTACATGGCTATATAAGCTTTCATCCTGCAACACTGGAGTGTACAAAAGTACACCTGCTCATAATACTCTGAAAAGAGGGTGTAGCAGTAAATATAGAAAGAAAGAAAAAAAGCTTGTTCAAACTTAATGTTAATGGGTATACTTTCAGGGGAAGCAACACTACCATTTTGATGCCCAGGCTAATCAGAGTCTTTGCTGGGTGCACATGCCACAGCCCACTGTGTTGGCTTTCTCGTGTCGCAGCTAAATCGTAGAAAATAAGGTGTCTCAATATTTAGAGCTGTTACCATTGATATCTAGCTCAGTTCATGTGATGCCGTTACTTTTGTCCATTTCAGTTAGAAACCATACAGAAACAGGTAGATAGTCTCAGCTGATTGTTTCATATCAGTTTGGTGCTAAGTATACTAGGGAAAATCAGAAAGACTTTAGACTGTGCTGTCATGAAGATTTACATCAACCTGCAATACGTACCACTTGGATTTGCAAGACAGCCTTAATTTTTTACTGATGGCATGGCTTTAACTTAGGGCATGGTCTTAACTTTTTGGTGCCAGCTCAGATTAAAGTGAATGTATGCTGTTCATAAGAAGTTTCGCATCACCATATATTTTCCCAGACATAGTGCTAAATCAGCTTATTTCCGATAAGCAATAGGTATACAAGAAAGGCATGCCTCTGTTTTGCTTTATGTAACTCTCACACCTCTCTGTAAACATCTGACAAAATTGAGGACTGAACTGACGCGTAAGGGTAGAAAAACTTTTCTGTCTGGTGGTATTGGCTCTTAACAAACCACATGGAAATCATCCTGAATGAGGCTTTTCATCTTCAAAAGCCTATATTTACCAAGATGGATTGAACTGAAGATCAACTGTTCACATTTATAATACCAAAATATATACTTAAGGACAAAAGTTCTGCACGGATGTTAATTTAACATCCGTGCAGAACTTTTGTCCTTAAGTATAAGACTACAGGGCCTGACAAATCCATTGTCCGGGACAAGTTAAAATTTTTGCTGGGCAAGTAAAATTTTTTCTTACTTGCCCAGAAAAATGTATAAATTATATAGGGAAAACCCATGTATTTCAGCTTTTTCGGGCAGAAGCTGTCTACCGGACAAGTAGATCAAAATTTGATTTGTCAGGCCCTGAGACTATTAATCATACAAACTAACCACGTGTTTCTTTTCTAGTCGTGACTTTTACACAGTTGCAATATGACTGTTTAGCATTAGCTCTATGGAAAAAAGTAAGGTGATGCAAAGTTCTTTTGAGAAGTGTATATAAAATTTTTCTTTTTTGTTATCAAATAAAAGACTGTCCGTGGGTGCCAAATATTGTTACATCTTGAGTCATACTACACTGTTAATGGGGTCCAGGTGACTGGATTACACTTTCATAGGAAACATCGCTTGCATTTTCGTCACCCTTCTCAAGGGGGGGTGGGGTCAACTCTTGAAGGAAAAAAATATGCTCCTCAAGCAAACTCTTTAAAAATATATCCCTTTTCAGGTAGCAAACAGTCACAGAAGTTGTTTTCCCTTTGTAAGAATAGTGAAAACTAGAAGGTTATCCAGGGACAAATGGTCGAGCCCGCTGTTTGCTTTAGTGACCTATAAGTGTGTCAAGACTAAGTAACTGCTTCACTCTAGAAAGAAGCCAAAAAACATCATGCTTAGTCAGCATTTTCTTTTTTTTTTTTCAAATTTTCACAAAGGAAAATAAGTAGAAGTGATGACCCAGACAAGCTCAATTTATGACTGTTACAATATCTGACCTTCAAGTGTGACCTTGACCTTGGACCTACCCAAACACATATGTCACTTGACACTTCCACTCATCAAGATGAACAATTGTCCCAAATTATTTTGAATTCCATCCGTAAATGTAGAAGTAATGGCTCGGACAGGCTCAATTTATGACCATTTTATCATTTGACCTTCAAGTGTGACCTTGACTTTGGACCTACTAGAACAAATGTTCCAAACGGCACTTCTTCTCATCAAGGAGAACAACTGTATTAAATTATTTTGAAATCCATTTGTAAATGTCGAAGTTATGGCTCAGACAAGCTCAATTTATGGCCATTTTATCATTTGACCTTCAAGTGTGACCTTGACCTTGGACCTACCTGAACAAATGTTTCAAATGGCACTTCTATTCATCAAGGAGAACAATTGTGCCAAATTATTTTGAAATCCATTTGTAAATGTAGTAGTTATGGCTCGGACAAGCTCAATTTATGGCCATTTTATCATTTGACCTTCAAGTGTGACCTTGACCTTGGACCTACCTGAATAAATGTTTCAAATGGCACTTCTATTCATCAAGGAGAACAATTGTGCCAAATTATTTTGAAATCCATCCATAAATGTAGAAGTTATGGCTCGGACAAGCTCAATTTATGGCCATTTTAACATCCGATCTTCAAGTGTGACCTTGACCTAGGACCTACCTGAACAAATGTTTCAAATGGCACTTCTGCTCATCAAAGAGAACAATTGTGCCAAATTATTTTGAAATCCATCCATAAATGTAGAAGTTATGGCCCGGACAAATCCGGACGGACGCACGCACGCACTCACGGACATACACCAAACTGACATTGTAACAACTATGTCTCGCTCTCCGCAAGCGGGCTCGACAAAAACCATGGCAATCACCTATGATACATGTAAAGTTTTGGCCTCCATTTTTTGTAGTCTAGCTGAAGGTGAATTTGTCACCTTGGGCTTCGACCCTGTTTCAGGGGACTGCTCTTACAGGGTAGAAATTGCTTCCCTCTTATGAGAAACGAAGTAAATACTTCCATAAGTGATACTTAGAGGTGTATCTTTTTATCTTAACCCATTCCATTCGGGATACCCCATTAGTGGTATCTGGGCAAACAGTTTGGATCCAGATCAGGCCACACAAACGTGTGGACTGATCTGAGATCCAAACTGTTTACTGCCTAGACATCATTTCTACAATCTTGAGTTAGTTTATTGTCAAAATTTTCTTGTTGTTTTATGCAGACGACAATTTCAGCGGACGACAAAAAATACCCAGAATACAATGGGTTAAAAGTCATAAGCTACATTTGTATGCTGTGAGTACACTTTAAAGGGAATTAACTGCCATTTTCACTTTTGCCTCCCTTGTTATTGGGGTCAACTCTTAACAAAGCATTTGCTCAAAGAATTAGCTTTTCTTGGAGCATATTCTTTACTTTATGAGTGGACCCCTTTCAGAAAGCTATCTTCATCCAGGGAAGGTGAGAGGAATTCAAGGTGTTTACCATTAAAAATGGTGAAAAACATGGCAGTGCACACCTTATGCCCCATTCACATGCGCAGATTTACTTACGTAAGTATATTTGCATATAAGTAAATTTGCTCACGTGAGTAAAAGTTACCTGGAGCAAATTTACTTTGTGTTCACATGGAATGGAAGTTCTATGAGTATTTCTTAATTTTCATCAATCATTTCTTAAAATTTCAGAGATGATGCATTGAAATTTCATGTACTGGCAAGGCAAAAGGAAACTTTTTTATGCCCCCAAATTCTGAGAAGTTGTTGGGGCTTATTGGTTTGGGCCTGTCTGTCCATCCGTCTGTCTGCTACCCATCTATAAGTCAAGAAATAGGAACTTGAAATTTTATCAAATGATCAGCATGAAAAGTAAGCGAATGTTGTTGTTTTTAGCTCACCTGAGCACGAAGTGCTCAGGGTGAGCTTTTGGGATACCCTGATGTCCGTCGTCCGTCGTACTTCCGGACGTCCGTCCGTCAACTTTTGCTTGTGTACACTCTAGCGGCCACAGTTTTGATCCAATCTTTATGAAACTTTGTCAGAATGTTTATCTCCATAAACTCCAGGCCAAGTTCGAAACTGGGTCATGTCGGGTCAAAAACTAGGTCACTAGGTCAAATCTTAGAAAAACCTTGTGTACGCTCTAGAGGGCACAGTTTTCATCCAAAGTTCATGAAACTTTGTCAGAATGTTAATCCTCATAGTATCTAGGACAAGTTCGAAACTGGGTCACGTCGGGTCTTAAACTAGGTCACTAGGTCAAATCATAGAAAAACCTTGTGTACGCTCTAGAGGACAGAGTTTTGATCCAATCTTTATGAAACTTTGTCAGAATGTTTATCTCCATAAACTCTAGGCCAAGTTCGAAACTGGGTCATGTCGGGTCAAAAACTAGGTCACTAGGTCAAATCTTAGAAAAACCTTGTGTACGCTCTAGAGGGCACAGTTTTCATCCAAAGTTCATGAAACTTCCTCAGAATGTTTATCCTCATAGTATCTAGAACAAGTTCGAAACTGGGTCACGTCGGGTCTAAAACTAGGTCACTAGGTCAAATCATAGAAAAACCTTGTGTACGCTCTAGAGGACACAGTTTTGATCCAATCTTTATGAAACTTTGTCAGAATGTTTATCTCCATAAATTCTAGGCCAAGTTCGAAACTGGGTCATGTCGGGTCAAAAACTAGGTCACTAGGTCAAATCTTAGAAAAACCTTGTGTACGCTCTAGAGGGCACAGTTTTCATCCAAAGTTAATGAAACTTTGTCAGAATGTTTATCCTCATAGTATCTGGGACAAGTTTGAAACTGGGTCACATCGGGTCTAAAACTAGGTCACTAGGTCAAATCATGGAAATACCTTGTGTACGCTCTAGAGGACACAGTGTTGATCCAATCTTTATGAAACTTTGTCAGAATGTTTATCTCCATAAAATCTAGGCCAAGTTCGAAACTGGGTCATGTGGGGTCAAAAACTAGGTCACTAGGTCAAATCTTAGAAAAACCTTTTGTACGCTCTAGAGGGCACAGTTTTCATCCAAAGTTCATGAAACTTTGTCAGAATGTTTATCCTCATTGTATCTAGGACAAGTTCGAAACTGGGTCACGTCGGGTCTAAAACTAGGTCACTAGGTCAAATCATAGAAAAACGTTGTGTACTCTCTAGAGGACACAGTTTTGATCCAATCTTTATGAAACTTTGTCAGAATGTTTATCTCCATAAACTCTAGGCCAAGTTCGAAACTGGGTCGTGTCAGGTCAAAAACTAGGTCACTAGGTCAAATCTTAGAAAAACCTTGTGTACGCTCTAGAAGGCACAGTTTTGATCCAAAGTTCATGAAACTTAATCAGAAAGTTTATGCTTATTTTATCTAGGATAAGTTTGAAACTGGGTCATGTCGGGTCAAAAACTAGGTCACTAGGTCAAATCATATAAAAAACCTTGTGTATGCTCTAGAGGACACAGTTTTGATCCAATCTTTATGAAACATTGTCAGAATGTTTATCTCTATAAACTCTAGGCCAAGTTCGAAACTGGGTCTTGTTGGGTCAAAAACTAGGTCACTAGGTCAAATCTTAGAAAAGCCTTGTGTACGCTCTAGAAGGCACAGTTTTGATCCAAAGTTCATGAAACTTTGTCCGAATGTTTATCCTCATAATATGTAGGACAAGTTTGAAACTGGGTCATGTCGGGTCAAAAACTAGGTCACAAGGTGAAATCATAGAAAAACCTTGTGTACGCTCTAGAGGACACAGTTTTGATCTAATCTTTATGAAACTTTGTAAGAATGTTTACTTCCATAAACTCTTGGCCAAGTTTGAAAGTAGGTCATGTCGGGTCAAAAACAAGGTCACTAGGTCAAATCATAGGAAAACCTTGTGTACGCTCTAGAGGACACAGTTTTGATCCAAAGTTCATGAAACTTTGTCAGAATGTGTATCCTCATAATATGTAGGATAAATTTGAAACAGGGTCATGTCGGGTCAAAAACTTGGTCACTAGGTCAAATCTTAGAAAAACTTTGTTTACGCTCTAGAAGGCACAGTTTTCATCCAAACTTCATGAATCTTTGTCAGAATGTTTATCCTCATAATATCTAGAACAAGGTCGAAACTGGGTCACATCGGGTCAAAAACTAGGTCACTAGGTTAAATCGTAGAAAAACTTTGTGTACGCTCTAGAGGACACAGTTTTGATCCAATTTTTATGAAACTTTGTCAGAATGTTTATCTCCATTAACTCTAGGCCAAGTTCGAAACTGGGTCATGTCGAGTCAAGAACTAGGTCACTAGGTCAAATCTTAGAAAAACCTTGTGTGCGCTCTAGAAGGCACAGTTTTGATTCAAAGTTCATGAAACTTTGTCAGAATGTTTATCCTCATAAAATGTAGGATAAGTTTGAAACTGGGTCATGTCGGGTTGAAAACTAGGTCACTAGGTCAAATCTTAGAAAAACCTTGTTTACGCTCTAGAGGACACAGTTTTGATCCAATCTTTATGAAACTTTGTCAGAATGTTTGTCTTCATAAACTCTCGGCCAAGTTTGAAAGTAGGTCATGTCGTGTAAAAACTAGGTCACTAGGTCAAATCTTAGAAAAACGTTGTGTAAGCACTAGAAGGCAAAGGTTTGATGCAATCTTCATGAAACTATGTCAAAATGTTTATTGTCCATATATCTAAGCCCCCTATGAAACTGAGTCACGTCGGCTCAAGGTCAAATCTTAGAAATACTTTGTGTACACCCTAGAGGACACAGTTTTGATCCAATCTTTATGAAACATTGTCAGAATGTTTATCTCTATAAACTCTAGGCCAAGTTCGAAACTGGGTCTTGTTGGGTCAAAAACTAGGTCACTAGGTCAAATCTTAGAAAAGCCTTGTGTACGCTCTAGAAGGCACAGTTTTGATCCAAAGTTCATGAAACTTTGTCCGAATGTTTATCCTCATAATATGTAGGACAAGTTTGAAACTGGGTCATGTCGGGTCAAAAACTAGGTCACAAGGTGAAATCATAGAAAAACCTTGTGTACGCTCTAGAGGACACAGTTTTGATCTAATCTTTATGAAACTTTGTAAGAATGTTTACTTCCATAAACTCTTGGCCAAGTTTGAAAGTAGGTCATGTCGGGTCAAAAACAAGGTCACTAGGTCAAATCATAGGAAAACCTTGTGTACGCTCTAGAGGACACAGTTTTGATCCAAAGTTCATGAAACTTTGTCAGAATGTTTATCCTCATAATATGTAGGATAAATTTGAAACAGGGTCATGTCGGGTCAAAAACTTGGTCACTAGGTCAAATCTTAGAAAAACTTTGTTTACGCTCTAGAAGGCACAGTTTTCATCCAAACTTCATGAATCTTTGTCAGAATGTTTATCCTCATAATATCTAGAACAAGGTCGAAACTGGGTCACATCGGGTCAAAAACTAGGTCACTAGGTCAAATCGTAGAAAAACTTTGTGTACGCTCTAGAGGACACAGTTTTGATCCAATTTTTATGAAACTTTGTCAGAATGTTTATCTCCATTAACTCTAGGCCAAGTTCGAAACTGGGTCATGTCGAGTCAAGAACTAGGTCACTAGGTCAAATCTTAGAAAAACCTTGTGTGCGCTCTAGAAGGCACAGTTTTGATTCAAAGTTCATGAAACTTTGTCAGAATGTTTATCCTCATAAAATGTAGGATAAGTTTGAAACTGGGTCATGTCGGGTTGAAAACTAGGTCACTAGGTCAAATCTTAGAAAAACCTTGTTTACGCTCTAGAGGACACAGTTTTGATCCAATCTTTATGAAACTTTGTCAGAATGTTTGTCTTCATAGACTCTCGGCCAAGTTTGAAAGTAGGTCATGTCGTGTAAAAACTAGGTCACTAGGTCAAATCTTAGAAAAACGTTGTGTAAGCACTAGAAGGCAAAGGTTTGATGCAATCTTCATGAAACTATGTCAAAATGTTTATTGTCCATATATCTAAGCCCCCTATGAAACTGAGTCACGTCGGCTCAAGGTCAAATCTTAGAAATACTTTGTGTACACCCTAGAGGACACAGTTTTGATCCAATCTTTATGAAACATTGTCAGAATGTTTATCTCTATAAACTCTAGGCCAAGTTCGAAACTGGGTCTTGTTGGGTCAAAAACTAGGTCACTAGGTCAAATCTTAGAAAAGCCTTGTGTACGCTCTAGAAGGCACAGTTTTGATCCAAAGTTCATGAAACTTTGTCCGAATGTTTATCCTCATAATATGTAGGACAAGTTTGAAACTGGGTCATGTCGGGTCAAAAACTAGGTCACAAGGTGAAATCATAGAAAAACCTTGTGTACGCTCTAGAGGACACAGTTTTGATCTAATCTTTATGAAACTTTGTAAGAATGTTTACTTCCATAAACTCTTGGCCAAGTTTGAAAGTAGGTCATGTCGGGTCAAAAACAAGGTCACTAGGTCAAATCATAGGAAAACCTTGTGTACGCTCTAGAGGACACAGTTTTGATCCAAAGTTCATGAAACTTTGTCAGAATGTTTATCCTCATAATATGTAGGATAAATTTGAAACAGGGTCATGTCGGGTCAAAAACTTGGTCACTAGGTCAAATCTTAGAAAAACTTTGTTTACGCTCTAGAAGGCACAGTTTTCATCCAAACTTCATGAATCTTTGTCAGAATGTTTATCCTCATAATATCTAGAACAAGGTCGAAACTGGGTCACATCGGGTCAAAAACTAGGTCACTAGGTCAAATCGTAGAAAAACTTTGTGTACGCTCTAGAGGACACAGTTTTGATCCAATTTTTATGAAACTTTGTCAGAATGTTTATCTCCATTAACTCTAGGCCAAGTTCGAAACTGGGTCATGTCGAGTCAAGAACTAGGTCACTAGGTCAAATCTTAGAAAAACCTTGTGTGCGCTCTAGAAGGCACAGTTTTGATTCAAAGTTCATGAAACTTTGTCAGAATGTTTATCCTCATAAAATGTAGGATAAGTTTGAAACTGGGTCATGTCGGGTTGAAAACTAGGTCACTAGGTCAAATCTTAGAAAAACCTTGTTTACGCTCTAGAGGACACAGTTTTGATCCAATCTTTATGAAACTTTGTCAGAATGTTTGTCTTCATAAACTCTCGGCCAAGTTTGAAAGTAGGTCATGTCGTGTAAAAACTAGGTCACTAGGTCAAATCTTAGAAAAACGTTGTGTAAGCACTAGAAGGCAAAGGTTTGATGCAATCTTCATGAAACTATGTCAAAATGTTTATTGTCCATATATCTAAGCCCCCTATGAAACTGAGTCACGTCGGCTCAAGGTCAAATCTTAGAAATACTTTGTGTACACCCTAGAGGGCACAGTTTTGATCCAATCTTCATGAAACTCTGTCAGAATGTTTATCTTAATGAAATCTAGGTAAAGTTTGAAACTGGGTCTTGTCAGGTCAAAAACTTGGTCACTAGGTCAAATATAAGAACGACCTTGTATACGCTCCAGAGGGCACAGTTTTGATCCAATCTCAATGAAACTGTGTCAGAATGTTTATTCTTACAATATCCAGGCCAAGTTTGAAACTGGGTCATGTCGGGTCAAAAACTAGGTCAAATGTTAGTATGGTAAAAAACTCTTATAAATCTTCACCAGAGCCAGTGAACTGATTAATGCTCAGGTGAGCGATTCAGGGCCACCATGGCCCTCTTGTTTCTATTCATCACATATTTCCAGAGTTATGCCCCCTCTTTTCGACATAGTGCACTAGCCTATGGTACCTTGTGAACAAAATATCTCAAGAACCCCTGATGCTAGGATCATGATTTTTTGCAGGAAGACATTGCCCATGGTGTAGATGACCTGATTAACTTTTGAAAAATATTTGTGAATTTTTTTTACCCAATTATGCCCCTTTTTAGCTCGCCTGGACTAAGTCCAGGAAGAGCTATTGCACTACCCCCGGCGCTGACATCCACTTTCACGTCAAAGCTTTTTAAAGAGCTTCTTTTTTCCTGAACCAATCGATGGAATTTCACCAAACTCGCATGTATACATTATCGGTATAAGTTAAAGGGCTGATGAGATTTTGGTGACCTTGACCTCATTTTCAAGGTCACTGGAGGACTTAGAGTAAATTTGCTTATATGCAAATATACTTTTGCACCTAGTCAATCTTGGAGCAAATTTTACATATAAGCAAATTTGCTTACGTATGTATTTGCGTTCATATGACGAATTTACTTACGTGAGTAAAGTTTGCATATATGCAAAAAAATACTTACGTGAGCAAATCTGCGCATGTGAATGGGGCATAAGTTTAGGCAATATAAACTGTGCACGCCTTTACTAGCCTGCCAGGCCATTTGCAGTTTGACCAATTCGGTTAGATCCTTGGAATTTCAAAAAGATTGGGTACTAGATGACCAGACTGATCTGGGCATGCAGTTTGGACATGCATGAAGGCTGATTTTGTCACAGTGTATCCTCCAGATGGTTTAAAATACTAAAATTCTATAAATATACTGATACATGTATGTGTAATTATTAAATCTGTCATGAAATCAGTGGACCAAAACATTAGCTAACAATTGTACCACATGTACCATATCGGGTGAATAGGTACACTTTGAAGCAACTCTACAGATTTTGTATAAATTTGCCTCCCTTCTCAGTGGGAGTCGAGTCTTAAGGGAAAGAACTGGCTCCCCTAGGAGCAGATTCTGTTCTTTAAGAATAGACACAATTTGGAAGGGTTTTCTTATCCAGGGAAGCAAATATGAAGTCACAAGTTGTTCCCTTTGCAAAAATTGCAGATTATGCAAATGTACCCATTCACCTTATATTTTTAATATCATTATGTCACTGTTAGCAAGACTTATGTGCAATAATTAAAATACATTTATATAAAATTATTTCTGTTTTCTTCAGTCCCCATACTTTCAGTCCAATAAAGTTATTCAACCACAAAATATAGAAGTATACTGCAGTATGTCTTTGCTGTGACATTGCCTAGGATGTTGAACTTAAATTAAGCTAAAGGTCACAGTTCCATTTTAACATCTGATTATGTTTCTACGCCCTTTGAAAGTTGTTCCTTTATTTATTATATTTTTGTAGGACATAGTTTCTAAGCTTTAACTTAAGATCTATAAAGCCTTATCTGCATTAGCTGTTTAACAGGAAATGCAATTTTGCGTTCAACTCACTGAAAATACACCAGATGCTTACATTCTCAAGCATGATTAAAAGGCTAAAGTACCAGGCTTATCAATGGCTGGAAGTATAAACACACATGTCAACCATCATGAAACTGGAGTTCACTGGCAATAAATGTAAATGAAGATATGTGGATAAATTAAGTGTTTCTGTCTTTGAAGGATTATAAACATGACTAGAATTGTTTTCCTACGAAAAAACAGATGTCCACCCCTTTTTGATGTCAAAAGGATCAGTCATTAAGACGCCAAGGGAAAAACAATTTGTTTCCTTACCCTGAAGCAGGGATTCATAATAAGTAAAAAGTATAAATGCAAGAGTTATAGTTGTTATGCTCTGCATGTCATGTAATGTTGACTGATATTCATATTTAGTTTTTGTCAAAAAATATAAAAGCAAGAGTTACAGTGCTCTGCACGTCGTCTATTTATATGTTGACTGATATTTGTAAGAAGTTTCATGAATATAGCTTAAACGGTTTTCAAGTTATAGAGCTTAGACGATTGAGACACGATTTTGTGAATGACAAAGTTCCAAGGGAAATAACTCAAATAGTATAAATGCTGTGCTCTGCAGGTTGTCTAGTGTTGACTGACATTTGTATGAAGTTTCGTGAATATAGCTTGTCCGGTTTTCAAGTAATAAAGCGATTGAGACACTATTTTGTGACTGACAAAGGTCCAAGGGAAATAACTCAAGAAGTATAAATGCAAGAGTTATGGTTCTTGCACTATGCAATTCTTCTAATGTTGATTGATATTTGTATGAAGTTTTGTGTATATAGCTTGAACGGTTTTCAAGTTATAGAGCAGACACAACTGAGACACGATTTTGTGACTGACAAAGTTCTAAGGGAAATAACTCAAATAGTATAAATGCTAAAATTATGGTTCTTGCATTCTGTACGTTGTCTGATGTTGATTGATATTTGTATGACCTTTCATGAATATAGCTTGAATGGTTTTAAAGTTATAGACGGACGCGACTGAGACGCAATTTTGTAATGGACAAAGTTCCAAGGGAAATAACTCAAAAAGTATAAACGCCAGAGTGCATTCTGCACGTCGTCTGATGTTGACTGATATTTGTATGAACTTTCATGAATATAGCTTGAATAGTTTTAAAGTTATAGATGGACTCTACTGAGACGCAATTTTGTGATGGACAAAGTTTCAAGGGAAATAACTCAAAAAGTATAAATGCCAGAGTTACCATTTGTGCACTCTGCACATCATCTCATATTGATTGATATTTGTATGAAGTTTCGTGAATAAAGCTTGAGCAGTTTTCAAGTTACAGAGCGGACACAATTGAAACACAATTTTGTGATGGACTAAGTTCCAAGGGAAATTACTCAAAAAGTATAAATGCCAGAGTTACCATTCTTGCACTCTGCACGTCGTCTCATGTTGATTGATATTTATATGAAGTTTCGCGAATATAGCTTAAGCGGTTTTCAAGTTATAGAGCAGACAACTGAGACACGATTTTGTGATGGGCTAAGTTCCAAGGGAAATTACTCAAAAAGTATAAATGCCAGAGTTACCATTCTTGCACTCTGCACGTCGTCTCATGTTGATTGATATTTATCTGAAGTTTCGCGAATATAGCTTGAGCGGTTTTCAAGTTATAGAACGGACACGATTGAAACACAATTTTGTGATGGACTAAGTTCCAAGGGAAATAACTCAAAAAGTATAAATGCCAGAGTTACCATTCTTGCACTCTGCACATCGTCTCATGTTGATTGATATTTATATGAAGTTTCGCGAATATAGCTTGAGCGGTTTTCAAGTTATAGAACGGACACGATTTGTGACAGACAGAGGCATGGACGGACGCCCGCGGAAAAACAATATGTCTCCCGACCCTGAAGGGGGTAGACATAAATACTATAATAAAATTGCAGGCAATGTTTATCTAGTGTCCAAAAGCACTTAAACAAATTTATGTTTTTTTTCTCTGACTTTCATACACCATCTAGAACCTCCCTAAAATGTAGGGTTTTAATGATAATGGGGGATAATTTTTATTCCTCTGCAAAACACATATTCTGGCTCTCAGTAGTACAGCCCTGATGAAGCAGTTTAATGAGGTAACAACATGACTGTTTACATAAAATATACAGAAACTGTCTTGGAATTACCATCAAAACCCCACCATATCAGTTCAGCTATCTAACTATCTAATGTTTCCATTAATTCTTCATCTAATTCATCAGTCCCATTCACAACAGCCTTCTTGACCCCACTCATATCAATGTCACCATTTAAAACATTTAAGACCCCTTTCACTTTATCACTATCACATCCATCTTCTCTTTCCAAACCATCTGCATCAGTTTTGTCAGTTGTGTCAAAACCATTCTCGAAAATAGACATATTTTCTTTGTTGCTTTCTACAGAAGGTATTTTATAATCCTGTCTTTCAATGACCTCTGACATTTCCTCCATGGTCTCAGCATTATCAGCCTGCTTTTTAGACACAATATTGTCCCAGTCTACTTTCCCAGCTTCTTGGTTTGGAACAACTTCAGACATTTCCTCCGAGTCCAGAACCCCATTAACAGAATTATTATCTTTAGACTTGTCTTTCACTTTTAATACATTTGCCGTTTCTCTTTTATTAGTGTAATTTGAAATCAAACCATTTTCAGAAACTTTGCACTCTAAATCTGTTCTTTCATTATTACCTACTGTCAGAGATGCACTTTCTGTAGACTCAGTATGCTCTGCATTTGACTCTGCCTGACCACTCATGGAAGGTTCTGTACACCAATTCTGCGCATCTTGATGTTTCGTTACTACAATTCTATCATTCTGAGACTTTATAATTTCAGACATTTCTTCACTATCTGATTCCAAGGGTTTGTCCCCTGAACCAGCTGGTTCTGATTCACTTTCTTCATCACTTTCAACACTTAGAGGTTTTGCTCTTCTTGACCTTGAAGTCTTGCTTGCCGGAGAACCAGTTGGCTTCACAGGGGATGTAACTCTGTCATTCAGGCTGCCCTGAGACGGTGCTTGTGAAGGCTGAGAACTTGTAGGCAAAGGTCTTGTCAATGGAGTTGCTAGAAACATACAGTAAAAGATTTGTGAATAGTATGACAATGGCACATAGTCTAACATTTAAGTTATAATGATGCATGACAACTAGAAATGAAACTGCACAGACACATCAACATGTTTGTAGAAAATACTTGAGCCACAACACGACAAAACCAACAAAGTGGATGTGCACATAGCGTGGACTCAGATCAGCTTTGGCATCCGCCAACTCTGATCAGAGTCTTCGCTGTCCACATAGAGGTAGCTTGGACCCTTAGCTTCCCTTTGAGTGCTTAGCAAAGAGTCTGATCAAACTGGGCAGATGCCCAGGCTGACCTGAGTCTGCACTGGGCGCACAACCACTTTGTTGGTTTTATCGTGTCATGGCTCATTTGTTTCACTGTTGAAGCAATTAATGTTTGAGGCACTTAACTACTGAGTCACAATGACAACTAGTAGTTCAGTGACTCAGGATAATGAAGTATTTCAACTTAATTAATCTGAGACCTGATTTTTATACGCCCGTTTTGAAAAAACGGACGTATTATGGCATGGCGCTGTCCGTCCGTCCGTCCGTCAACATTCTTGTGCGCACCATATCTCAGAAAAGATTTGAGATATCTTCATGAAATTTTGTAGGCATATATATTAGGATGGGGCAAAGTGTCACGTATAGTAATGGTTGCTCCCCCTTTCTTAATTTTAAAGTTATGCCCCTTTGATTATTTTTTACCCTACTAGTCTTGTGCGCGCCATAACTAGATAACCGTTTGGGATATCTTGATGAAACTTCATAGCAATGTGTATGAGGGTGTGATGATGTGTCGCATATAACAATGGTTGCATCCCTTTGATTAGATTTTTAGGGTATTTTTGTGTATACTAATCTTGTGCATTCAATAACTAAGTACCCATTTGGTATTTCTTGATGAAACTTTATAGCAATGTGCATGATCACAAGATGGTGTGTCACATATAAGAATGGTTGTTCCCCCTTACTTAATTTTGGAGTAAACTCCCTTTGATTAGTTTTTTAGGCTAACCCATTCCCCCATAACTCCTTAACCCTTTGACATATTTCAATGAAACTTTGTAGGAATGTGTATAATAATTGGGTAATGTATCATGCGCATGAACCATAACTCTTGCTTACCTCCTGAATTATCTGCCCTTGCATCAATTTCCATTTTACTCTGTATCTCCTTAACTGTTGGAAATATTTTAACAAAACTTGTTGGTGATGTGTATATTGTCAAGGGAAAGTATTGCGACTAAGAGTTTATGAATTATCTCCCTTGTTTGACTTTGCCGTTTCACAACTTCTGAGCTGCTTCACCCTGGAACCTGATTTTTGGTGTACTAATAGTATTTGATGTGTTGTTTTGATAACATTGCAGTCATTAATTACAGAGTTGTTTCCCCTATTTTGTCTGCCTGTCCATCCTTCTATAAACAATCTTGTTGTCACCTGACGTAGGCGGAGAGGGACTATAGAAATGACCCTCATCCGTCCGTGTGTGCATCCGTCCTTCCATCCGTCCGAAATCTTGTCCCCGTAACTCCTCCTCCGTCTTTCATCGGATTGATTTGAGCATTTACATATTGTATTGTTAAGATATGAAAATGTACATGTGGTTTTTTATTTTTGTTTCGCCCATTTTTAATGGAGTTACCGTCCTTGCTGACTCAGACCATGTCCCCGCAACTTCTGCCACATCTTGTATCAGATTGACTTGATTGATGTTGTTGTTGATTTTATGCTTAACGTCCACGGTAAACAACTAAGGTCATGTTAACCTAACCACACTATTCCTGGGCAGGCTTAGACCTCCTAAGCGGTTAACCAGTACTAAGTGCACATACTTTCGCCAGTAACTGACAACTGCCCTTCTTGAATCAGCGGAAGGAGAAACGAAAGTATGTGGCCAGACCGGGATTCGAACCCAGGACCTCCGACTTACGAGTCGGGTGCCCTACCCATTGCGCTACCCGGCCCGGCTTTGACTTGATTGATTGATTTGATGCTTAACATCCATGGTAAACAGCTAAGGTCATGTCGGGACGGTCAGTTAACCTATTCACACTATTCCTGGGCAGGATTAGACCTACTAAGTGGTTAACCAGTACTAAGTGCACATACTTTCACCAGTAACTGCCCACTGCCCTTCTTGAATCAGCGGAAGGAATAAACGAAAGTATGTGGCCAGACCGGGTTTCAAACCCAGGACCTCTGACTTGAAATTGTGCAGAATGTTTTATCATGATCTGAAGATGTGCATGTGATTTTGGAGTTTCAATTGTCCTTTTTTTTTTTTAACAAAGTTACAGCTCTTTGTCGTTTTTGGCATTTTTGCAACTTTTCAACCGATTGACCGAGAGAGCTGAAATTTGGTATGCTTTTAGCATTTGGTAAATAGATTATTCTGATTATTGTTAGGATGTGCTAATTTGATTAGTGACAGAGTTATTTCCCTTCCACAGATAATGGACATTCACTTTAAAGGTAAAGGGATAACTTCAGAACTATTCATATCAATGGGCTGAATTTTCATAAATGCATTGTATATTTTTAATCAGATTCATATTAGTAGGATTATGGCCCTTGTTATTTTGTTATTGGGGTATACAGTCTTGGTATTTTGGGAATTCTGTAAGGGCCTAAAGTTTCAGCAACCTGATTTTACACATATATCCCCCTTTCTGAACTTAAGTATTTTATAACCTCATACAGGCCTAGTAATTGGGCATATGTCTTATATGTCTTTGCTTATGCTTCAATTATTATTTGCTCACCAGGTTCTTTAACAGACATATTTTCTGTTTATGACCATACAGTTGCTCTGAAACGGAATGAAGGGCTGCAGTTTGTGACACATTTCAAACGTTTGGTGACACTTGGCCAATGGCCTTTTATTGTAATGAGGGGTCTCATATGCTTTTCTGGGGGAGGGAGTGGGGTGCGGAGGGTTCATTGATTATCCCAGAATTATCTTAAAAACTCACTAAATGCAGAACCCTGCAGCCAAATGTAACATACCTGAAGATTTTATACCCATCTTGGCGAGACGTTTCTCTCTGGCTATCTGTTTATTTCTCTCCATTCTCTCTAGCTGATCAGGAGTGAAGGGCTGAAATAGAATCCATAGTTTCTCTACATATTTGTACAGCTAGTATGCTTAAGTGTAATGCCAGATCAGACTGCTCCTACAATGCGTGCTCCTACAATGCGGTCTAATCAGGGTCTTCATTGTTTACATGATTTTAGCCAAGTAATTATAAAACAGCCCCTTTAAGACAGATTTTAGGTGAATGGATACACATTTAGGGGAAGAAACTCTACCGTTTCCATTTTTGCCTCCTTTCACAAGGGAGGAGAGAATTTCCTCCAAGGAGCAAATTCTTTCCTTAAACAGTAGAATCTTTATTAAGAAGCCTTTTGTTGTCCAGGGAAGGAAACAGTCACAAAAGTTGTTCCCCTTTGAAAAATCATCGGAAAAGCATGGTGCTGTAGCCATACACCTTTACATCCAGCATGAAAGTCTGTTACTGAAATGGCTGAGATGTCTGAAGGGCACTAGTATATGGAATTATTATTCCTGAAACAAAAATTGCTTGACGTTTTTTCATTTGGTATCAACTTTCTAGCAACTCTTAGACTGCTACACCAAAGTACTAAAGAATTTCTCATTCAAACACCACCTCAACTTTATAAAGTCACAAAACACTTAACGAGTTTATCGAGTTGACCTCTTAATGAGCTCGTTAAGCTAACAATACTTCGAACAACTGGGCACTGGTAAGCACAGACTAACTATGCTGGCAGTAGTGTCTTTAAAAGCCCCATCAATGGCAAAATTCTTCACACCATAAAAGGGATGCCCTTGGGCACAACCTTTCACTATCACCTACCATCATCTCTTTATCACTGAAATGCTGTTGAAAGGGATATAAAACTCAGTTTTATCAATTATACTCATCCCTAAATATGGGAATAAAAGTGGCTGAGCAAACAGAGCAAATCCAGACCACTCTGTTCCTCACACTCTAACCCAGTTGTTCAAAGCATTGTTAGCTAAACATTTTAGTTATTAATCAAGGATTTGTTATTAATATAAAGCCCTACAGTACTCATAAAATAAGCTTTGGTAAATACAATTTGCTGAAAAATTGTGGCAGAAATTTTGCAGTGCAAAAGCTCCTCACATTTTTCAGTAAAACATGGTGGCGTTTTTGCGGATATGTTCGAAATGGACATCTCTTTAACTATATTGTTCGTTTTGAACAACCAGACCCAGATTGGTCTAAGAGTATGAGTAGTCTGGACAGGGTCTGCATTGTATGCAATTCCACCAGAAATATTTTGACATGTCCCTAAATACAAACTGTACTAATAAGAATTCCATGGAATGTCAATTCATTGTCACAAAACTGAGTGTAACCGGACAACTCAACAGAAGTTTACATCTATAAAGCTGACTATGCCAGAAGAAACCATAAAAAGTTCTAAAAACTGGGATACCTAAAAATAATTACCATAATTATCCCCAAAATGTAACAGTTTGGGTTTACAATGCAGCAATGCTTCCAATCAATGCAGAGGGAATGGCAAACAGCCTAAACCCCGATAAGATTGCTCTTTAAGGAGCAGTCTGATCTGGGTCTGCACTGTCTGCTCCACATTTCTATCCAAACTTTATAAGTTTTGCAGGTAATACTTATGTATTCCCTAGTCGCAGGCGAGACACAGTTTTGATACAAGTCAATGAGTCACTGACTTGTATCAAAACTGTGTCTCGCCTGCCAGTAGCGAATACATTGAATGAGTCAAAATATCTTACAGAATCTGTATTTGTTTTCTGTGGAGCTGGAGTAGATGACTGTGAATCTGATGGACCTGGGGTATCATATCTCAGCCCTGGCGTGTTCTGTGACGGACCAGGTGTATTATGGGATGGCCCTGGAGTATCACTGGATGGTCCTGGGGCAATGCGCGACGGGCTGAGGGGTGTTTGATCAGCCTGTGATTCTTCAGCTTCCCTCATCAAATCGTCCCACTCATCTTCCATATCTTGTACAGTGCGTCCCTAGATAAAACCACAGAAAAATGGATACACCTTCAATTGTTTATGCCATTTTACAAAGGGAAACAACTAGTGTAACTTCCTGTTTGCTTTCCTGGGCAAAAGAAGCACTTCCAAAATGGAGTCTTAAAGTAGCAAATTATTTCCTTTAAGAGTTGACCCCCACCTAGGAGGGAGGCCAAATAAAAAGGGCAGAGTTGCTTCCCCATGTACCCATTCACCACTACATATCAAATAATCATCATCAACGCTCCTTACTGAAGCTTCAACACATGCACAATCATGAAGTGTCATAAAGACAAATCACATAATTTCTCTACTGAACTCAGCGCTCAGTTGTGTGTATGTGCAAGGGGGCGGGGGGGGGGGGGGGGGGGGGGGGGGGGGGGGGGGGGGGGGGGCGGGGATGGTCTCCTTAAACTCACTGATTTCCCCCCTTTATATTGAGCTGAGGGATGGCAATAGTGGTGCCCATACACCAGCTGCTAAAAAGTATTCATTCCTGTTGTGCCACCTTGGTAAAGCAACTCTGATTAATGGGATGCAGCTAAAATCAACTATATGCTTTTCGGGAGATCTATAGATTTTTCTAGAACTGTCATCAATTATTTCTCATAACTGGATCTCTGGTTTACTATCACTGCAATCTTACGAGACAAACATAGCATTTACCTGAGGGAGCAGATCGTCTCCTTGTCTAATGACATCATCTTCCTTGTCAGAACCAACAAAGTCATCATTCAAAATTGGCATGTCTAGGCGCATCTTTTTAATACAAGTCTGAAGGACAAAAAAAACTGAGCATTATTATTGGATAAGCCTTATTATAAAACTTAAAACATATTGGACTGCTTTTGTCTTCAAATTACAAATTTACATTAGCGTAATTCTGCCTTTCTGGTGTATGGGTAAACTACATGTATGGTTTCTGCTATTTTTACAAATAAAGTCAACTTTTGTGACTTCCTATCTGCTTCCCTGAAACCATCAAAAATGGGATTTACTAAGTGCTTTTATGGGAAAGAATATGCACTTATGGGAATAGATTAGCTTCTTTAAGTGTTGAGCTGGGCCGCGTAGTGCAATCGGTAGGGCATCTGACTCATAAGTCAGAGGTCCTGGGTTCGATACCTGGTCTGGCCACATACTTTAGTTTCTCCTTCCGCTGATTCAAGAATGGCAGTTGTAAGTTACTGGCAAAAGTATGTGCACTTAGTACTGCTTAACTGCTAAGGAGGTCTAAGCCTGCACAGGAATAGTGTGGTTAGGTTAACTGTCCGTCCCGACATGACCTAAGCTGTTTACCGTGGACGTTAAGCAACAAATCAAATCAAAATCAAAATCTTTGAGTGCTGAACCATATTGGGAAGGAAAGTGTACCCATACACCTTTAAAGTCAGCAGTCTAATCTATGATGTAAGAACATTTTCCATTGTATTATCCAAAATATTTGCGATAGGAAGTCCTTTGAAAACAGTGTCAGCTCAGCAGAGTAGCAGTACCATCTGTATTTGCATGTTTTGCCATTCAGCCAATACTATATTTCTTCATTTATTATAAGAAGAGGTTTATCTCTTCCAAAACAATCTCAAATATCTAGATCTGTCTTTTATGGCTGAATTATACAAGACTGATTTAAATATCTGCTGCAGTTTTGGAAGGATGAACTCCTGTCTCATAAGATGGATGGATGGATAACTTGCAACTTTACAACCTTTTTAACAGTATAGTCAACTCCCGATATCTCGAACACTGATATCTCAAAGTATCTTCTTATATCAAAGAAGATATTTCCTTTTTTTATTTACATTTCAAGTCGTCATCTCAAACTACTGATATCTCAAAGTAAATTTTCTGGTCCCAGAAAATTTACTTTGACATATCAGTAGTTTGGACTGAAGTTCCACTTCGAGATATTGGGAGTTGACTGTATTTCATTCATATTAGGATGATGGGTGGGTGACTATGGAAGGCTGTGTGCAATGGAACTGTGTTTACGATTGAAAAGATTCCCGCCTCCAGCAGATCTTGAACTCGGGACCACAGAGCAGCAGGCCAGCGCTTAACCCACTGAGCTACCGGGAATCCTCTCTTGCCTAATAACCGAATAAAGAATGAAATGACTGTAAAGAACCCATCTTTTAGCTGTCTCCAGTAGTGGTGGGCCGATGATCGATTATAATCGAAAGTCAGTTGGTTTATGCAATCAATTACGATCATCGATCATTGTAGAATTTACATTATAATCGGAAATAAATATTTGCTTGGAAAAATACAAAATTTGTGTAAAGAGAGATTGGAAATAACCTGAACTATTGATGAAACATACTAGTAGATTGTTTCTGAGGACAGCTGCTCAGACCTGCTCAATTTGCATGAAGCCTTACTGTCCATTTATTTTTTCCCCAAACATTGTTAAGTTCTTAAAACGAAGCATACAGGATGGACTGTATTAAATCCGATTGTACAATCGATAGCTAGTTGGTTAGGCCTTTCGATTATAAACCGATGATCCATTGTAATTTTAAACCGATTGCCCATCACTAGTCTCCAGGGCTCCAATCTACTGACTTACATTTTGGGGCATTTTGGAGTGGACTTGCCCACCCAACCCCACATTTTATGGCTGAATATAGTAAGGAAACATGTGAAAAGCCTCATCAAATGCTACTCTTATCTGGGGCCCCGGTAGTCAGCTGAAATGCCTGTAAATCCCGGTGCTTCAGATAAGATGGGTAACAGGGATGATTTAAGGATAATTTTCCGTATTTCTCATAAAATCATATGTTGTGACCTCATTAGAACCGTCTTGAAGCGACGGTTCTAATGAGGGGTCACAACATGCGTTTTCATTGAAAAATAGAAACAGTATCCTTAAATTATGCCTGTTACCTTTCTTGTCTTGAGCACTGAAATTGGCAATCATCCATCCATCTTACCTGGACTTCTCTCTTGGATCCTAATCTCTCGACTCTTTCTATTACTTCATCAAACGGCATCTTTGGAAACAACCTGTGGCCCCAGTGTTCTAAATTTCTCATCAACAAAGCCAAATCTTGAGTCTGAAGTAAAAAAAAATCTACAATAATGTGCATAGGTATTGGGACACCTAAAATAATTAATTTGCCATTTGTTCCAAATGGAAAATTAATTGATTTAGGTGTCCCAAAGTTAAAGCACAACTCAATATAGTATATACATGACATTGTATATTTATTCAGTTATAACATTTAGGGTTTTTCCATCTGAAACAATCACAAAGATCTAGATCTGCCTTTAATATGACTGACCTTGATTCTTTGGATTGTTCTGGAAAAGAAAACTCCATCTTTTTTTGTGGATCCCCAATCTTATAGCCAATTTGTTAGGTTACAGGGTGCATTTGCATTTACCGTATACGCGATTATTTTCGTGGTGTTCCATTTTTCCCGATATTTCGCGGTCACTTAGAAACCGCGAATATTAAAATCGCGAAAGAATTTCCTGTTTCTTACAAAGTATCATCAATAGACACAGCCTCCATATATTTTGTTTCTGTTTACTTCGGTAAAGTCTGGTACTTTTCATTTGAGCCAGTTCTTTCATTAACCTGCGGTCGCAGGTTAATAAAAGAACTAGCTCAAATGAAAATCAAGCAACTTTGCTTTTTCCGCATGTTGCTCATCGCCAAAATTAAAAATCGCTAAAAATAACTTTTATGTTTTTGCCACCCGCCCCCCCCCCTCCCAACCGCGAAAATTTGAACCCGCGGAAATTACCGCGTATTGTTTTGGTTGCCCAATAAAACTGCCTCACACACGTGATTTTCTGAGAAGCCACAATACAGTAGAGCCGTCGACATCTTACTATCAATCGCGCCTCGTCCCGTCTCTCCACGACAAATTCGTGCCGAGAAGCGTGGGAAAATCAAGGGTGCGTCGTGGGTTAAGCGTGGCGAGGAGTGGCTTGGAGAGGGCGTGGAGAGGGCGTGGCGCGGCGCGGCGTGGAGCGGTAGATGCCGCATGATCCTCTACCCGACTGGTAGTGGATCGCGGGAAACCGCGTTAATAGGCGCGAAAAAGATTAACGACTACCTTACACAGAAGCTACAAACTGCAATGCCATTACACAATTCAACAGGTTTGTGTATTGTCTACAGCTGTCAGAATAAGATTCATGTTTCTATTATTCAGTCTTTTTCGTTAATTATTCGGTACCAAAATATTGCAGTTTTTTGTATGTTTACCTTTTTAAAATTGGATGCTATATGGAAAACCCCTTATGTTAATTGCTTTTTTTTAAACACGTCCGAGAACTGTATGCACACTGGCCAGGGGTATCATTTTTCACGACGCTATTCCGTCGCAGTACATGTACATGTACCATTCAGAATTTATACTTTGATACCTGGTACTGGATAGACGAATTAAATAGTCCTATAACATATTTTCAGGCCAGGCTGTGCACACAGTTGTGCAGGACTCTTATCACAATGCGCTCTGTAAACCCGAGCAGTGTACATGCAGGTGGGGGTCAGTTTCCTTATCAGACTGCGCACACAGTTTACGGTGTTCAAATATCAACTGGTTATTAAGCAGACGATCTGCATATCTTCTTAATCAGACCGGACCATCGTTTTCTGGTATCAACTTCTACTTTAGACATTTAAACCTGTTTTTCTCTCTCTCTTTGGCACGCGCAGGCCCTTTCCAGACTGCGCAGACGTTTGCCGGTATCAAGTTCAAGGCTTTTCGCTAACACCCTTAACTGCCATTTGCGCAGCTGATATATGCTTGTCTTATTAAGACTGCCCGATAAGACTGCGCAGACGTATTCCGGTAGCAAGAGCTACGCCAGCATGTACACAGCTTTAAATCGACGTTGATTCAACGTCATGTGTTTATGCCAAGCGCATTCACTTAGCCTCTAATTTCTCTGTTGTGATTAAACCAGCTTTTATTTTTTTTTTCGGCACTCGGACGATCTCGATCCGGCAGACTTGGCAGACTGTCCCGCAGACTGACTTGAGTCTTCTTGTTCACACATTACGATTTAACATTCAGTGTCAGCTTCAGAATCCCCTCTCTTTCTCCCCCATTTACCCTTGAAAAGAAACTTGGAATTCTCTTTCATACTCTCCAGACTGCGGAAATCTGCACGTGCTCAAATCATCAGTGAAGACACAACAGGTAAATGCGCACATTATAAACACACAGAAGTAAACAAATGGAAACGATTCTACATCATGTACAAAGTGAGGATTTGGGTCGGTCCGTGCAGGCAGCTGACTGCTTTGAGTATTTATGGTCGGCCAGCACAAAAATCGACTTATCGTCGGACCCTTTTTGACATCCTGAGCCTCCTACTGTAGTAGAAATCAGGACAAGCCAGATCAGCATATATATATACATGTATACGTCAATCATTATGATTTTTTTTCATCAACTATTAAATGTGGCGTGCCTTTAGTTGATCCGGACCTTTGCCAATTTATGGGTTTTTAAAAGTGCACCGAGATGGACTAAGACAAACACGCACGAACACGCACACTATTGTCGCCAAGTGTTTTGCTACACAAAGTATCTGACTCGCACTTAATTGCTCTAAATACTGGGGTAAAAGAGTCTAAGCGAAGAGCGTAGATCCTGATCACACTGCGCCTTAGGCAAGGTGTCATCCCATTTAATCATAAGAGTTCTTCAAGTTACGACCCATAGAGTAACTGGTTAAATTGTCACAGTATTTAAAATGATTACGGTATAGTACACGGTATAAAAAGAGCTGCCCAGATACAGATTATCATGCGCACACACACAAACCCTTTTTAGCTCACCTGAGCCGAAGGCTCACAGGTGAGCTTATAGTATAGGCAGGCATCCGTCGTCCGTCAATATTTTCAAAAGACATCTCCTCTGAAACTACAAGGCCCATTGTTACCAAATTTCATATATAGCATTTATAGGCAGGGGGGACCAATAATACTGTTTTTTAGCCTAATCGCTTCAGAACTTTGGTTGCTATGGCAACTTAAAGTTTCCATTGACTTGTATGGGAAAAATTGAAAATTTGCATTTATTGCTATGTCACTGCAGATATTTTGACAAAACTTTTTCAGAAATGTTCCTTGAGTAGTCCTCTATCAACCACATGAAATTTATGTAAATTGCACAATTAGGCTGGTTGCCATGGCAATCGAAAGGTTAAAAATAGAAAAGATATTCAAAAATCATCTCCTCAGAAACTATACAACCAATAAAGCTCAAGCTTCACAGAAAGGATCTAGGTACTACCGTCTATAAAAATACTGTTTTTCTTCACAATTGCTCCAGCAGTTTGGTTGCTATGGCAACTTATAGTTGCCATTGACTTATAATGGGAAAATTGTTAATTTGCATTTATTGCTATGTCACTGCAGATATTTTGACAAAACTTTTACAGAAATGTTCCTTGATTAGTCCTAAATCAAACACATGAAATTTATGTAAATTGCACAATTAGGTTGGTTGCCATGGCAACCGAATGGTTAAAAATAGAAAATATATTCAAAAATCATCTCCTCAGAAACTATACAACCAATAAAGCTCAAATTTCACAGAAAGGATCTAGGTACTACCGTCTATAAAAATACTGTTTTTCTTGGCAATTGCTCCAGCAGTTATGTTGCTATGGCAACTTAAAGTTGCCATTGACTTATAATGGGAAAATTGAAAATTTGCATTTATTGCTATGTGACTGCAGATATTTTGACAAAACTTTTACAGAAATGTTCCTTGAGTAGTCCTCTATCAACCACATGAAATTTATGTAAATTGCACAATTTGACTGATTGCCATTGCAACCGAATGGTTAAAAATAGAAAAAAAATAATAAAATATCATTTTTGCAGAAACTATGTGGCCGATAAAGCTCAAACTTTACAGAACCGATCTTTGTACAAGCCTCTATAGAATTACAGTTTTTTATGGCAATTGCTTCAGCGGATAGGTTGGTATGACAACTTTTAGTTTCCATTGAAATATAATGGGAAAAATGGAAAATGGAAAGCTGCAGTTTTTGTTATCTCCCTGCAGTTATTTTTGGATTTTTTATCTACAGAAATGTTGCTTGAGTAGTCCTCTATGGTTTCTATTAATTTTGTCCAAATTGCCGAATTTGATTTGTTGCCATGGCAATATTAAGGAAATATTTTTGAAAAAAATATTTAAAAATCTTTTCCTCAAAAACATATAGGGGGATGAAGCTGATTCTTTGCATACATGTTCATGACATTAGCCACCACGTAAATATTGTTTTTATTATTGTTGCCCACATGGTTTCATTAGTATGGCATTTTAAAGTTTCCATAGACTTGTATTGGGAAAAGTGCAAATTGGCATTTATTTCTGTTACTGCAATATTTAGGCAAAAAGTTTTACAAACATGTTTTTTTTTATTTTAACTTCATCAAACTTGCTAATATTTACTAGGACAAGCATAACAACTCAGTCAAAGTTGAAATTAGGCCGAATTGTACAGCTTACTTCAGTGTTTCTTACTCTTGAGTGCTAAGGATAAATGGACTCAGGTGAGCTACAGGACCAATGGTCCTCTGATTTAGTCTTGCTAAATATAAATTCTTCAAGATTTTGTAATTGGCACTTTGGTACGTATAATTCTTATTTGCAGGAAAAGAACGATGTGTTTGTCGTCTTTTCTTTTTTTTTCTTACTGATTTCTCGGTACTGATGCCTCTTACCAGACCAGCGCTCAGCTCCAGACACATACATGTAGGAGTTATTACATGGGAACTGCAATGAAACTTGCGGTGTAGGTTGGTTGCCGTTATTCTATGGACGAAGTGTGAATGCCAAAACCAGACTGCGCATGAGCGCAATCTACTCTGGGCATGCGCAGTTGTACCCATACCTTGAATTAATCATTATCTGAAAAAGGCATCGTATTACATCTGCGAACCGCAAAGCCTTAGACCAGTCTGCGCACCTAAATAATAATGATTTTGCAAAGTATGCCTTTAGGTTTATATTCTCTTGACAAACTGTGAACGTTCCAACTAGACTGCACATGAGCGCAATCTACCCTAGGCCCATACGTCGAAAAAAAACGGGACAGTGTTCTACATCTGCGAACCACATAATAATCATTGTGAATGTTTGTAAATGCACATGGTATGATAATTGAGCCGCGACACGAGAAAACCTACAAAGTGGTTGTGGGCACAGCGCAGACTCAGATCAGCCTGGGGACCCGCCCAGTCCGATAAGAGTCTTCGCAGTGATCTTAAAGGGTAGCCAAGGGTCTCAGTTACCTCCACGCGGGCAGCGAAGACTGATCAGACTAGGCGGATGCCCAGGCTGGTCTGAGTCTGCGCTGGGCACACAACCACATTATTGGTTTTCTCGTGTCGCGGCTCATATGTATGTTCGCTGATCGGATGTGTTTTAACGTCCATTTGAAACGCGGGCTGATTTATATTACTGCACATGCGGGTAAGGTCGTAAACTCGAAGCATAAATTGAATTGGGAGCTGCGCATGGTCAAATAAGGACTCGAGGCAATTATGCCAATGGTCTGTCTTAACGCTCCTGCAAACTTTGAATGCACATACCATCGGCTAAGACACAGTCAGGTAGGGATTTAGCAGCTGGGCTTTGTAATAAGCAGAGAAAAAGCAGGGAACAAATTACACTTTTATAATTTTACAATATTTGAATCCACAATTGAATACCCTTTATATACATATATAGGTTTTGGGACCTGTAACCTTCTGAATTGGAGAAAAGTGCCTAAATATGCTAGAAAAATGGCTTTTTTTGTGCGTTATGCTGTTGCAAGATTTTTTCCCTAATTTTTGAAAGCTGACATTTTTATTATATATTGCAGGATCTAAAAATTAAAGCTCATTTTACATAAAGATGCCTTTTGCTAAATTCTGCTGTTTGCGGATTAGACTTCGGTTAAAAATCACTATAGATATGTAAAATAATTCGAAGGCAGGGGTTCGTTATGCTTTTTATTTTTTTGGGTACCCATAAATGGAAGCATTTTGTGCCTAGGATGAGGTCATTTACCAGCTTTTTTCTAATCTTCTTGTTATTACTATCTTTATTTGACACCCAGTTGAAAAAAGGATTTTTTTGTAGAGTCCGTAGGCCCCATTTTTTCACATCTCATATCATAAACATGACATCCTTAATTGTGAAAAATGCTTCATTTTCTACTGCAGTGCAACAGACCTTAGAACCACATTGAAAGGATTCTGGCTATCACAATATGCAATTGACTTATGGATGACAATATGCTGTCCGTAGCCCTGTAGAGTCCGTTGCCCCTGTTTTTTATCAATGACTAAAATGATTCAAGTAAAAGGAATCTTTGTCAAATTATACTCATTTCATTACTTCCAAGTAGATGGTCACAAGGAAATATCATTTTGCCAAACAGGTAGTCCAAGGGATATGGTCTAGGATAATAATAGCTTATGTAGGACCCTGTTACATAGTAATGATGAAATTTTGAAATGTTTGACAGTATTTGTTTTAGCTTGTTTCAATGCTTTTGGAAAGGACTTTTGATATACAAAATAGTTTTAAAAACTAATTATTTGAATTCTGTCAGTATAAAAGATTTTCCTTTAATTTTCTGTAATGCAATTGTGGGGCTACGGACTCTACAAAATATGTCTCAGAATGATTTGCTTATATCTAACAGCTCTTGCTTTCAGACTGGAATCTCTTAGAACCCCAAAGTTTGATGCCACAGACATTAAGTGGTTTCCAGTTGTGTATCTGACTAGAACATGTTCAAGCAGGGCCAGCAGACAATGTTTCCATAAGCATGAAGGTTTTGTCTTTGGAGAGAATCATACAGAATATTCACTGTTTGTGATAAGCTCAGTTTCTATGTAACCAAATTTTGGTTAGATCTAGTCAACAAACTTGCTACATGTGTAGGAATTACTAGGAGAGATCTGCTAAATGCAGTGATGCATACTGAGCCATGACCAATATTTCATGGTTCATTGAACTTAGAAAAATTATTCACCTTTTGCATTTAGCTTAGTTTCAAAGTAACCAAAAGGGATACTGTCTTCAAACTTGTTACATAATAACATATGGGGAAGATCAACAGAATGCAATGATGCATATATAGGGCCATGACCAACATTTTACAGTTCATTGAACATAGAAAATTTAGGTTCATCTGTTGTGTTCAGCTCAGTTTTTAAGTAATCAAATGGGATACAGACTTCATTCTTGATAAAAGTAACAGCTGGGGATGGAAAGCTAAATGCGTGAACCATGCCTGATGTTGACTTATGCGTCACTGTCCTGGAAAAAAAAAGCTTCACCAACTGTGTTTAAAGTTAGTTTCTCAGTCACTACAATTTAAGTTGTAACATTCTGGCATACCTTTACATCTGTGGAAGGACAACTATATACAGTACACCATATCAGATGTTGACCAATATTTCATGGTTCACTGCTCTTAGAAAAATGCTTCATCAGCTGTATCTAAGTCAGCCTCTCAGTAACTATAAGAGGCAGAGTCATAATATTTGGCATATAAAGAATGCAGTGAACCTTGTCTGGTATGGTGTTGACCTATATTTCATGGTCCAGTGAGTTTCCTCCCTTTTCCCAACACTATTCATGAATTTACATTATACTTGGTTCAGTGGTTTGGGCTGACACTGTGAGTGACCTCATACTAATTGTAGGTCAGTGTGACCTATATTTCATTGTCCAGTGGTTTTGACCAATATCTCTAACACTATTTCATGGACTTGTATCATCCATGATGTAATGGTTCATTCAGATACAGTGATTGACCTCATATCACTTCTAGGTCACTGTGACCTATATTTCACATTTCATTGAAATTGTCATATCTCTTGCAATGTTTTAGACGTTTGAATTATTCTTAGGAGAACTTTCTGACACTGCAGTTTTCTCATTTCACTCGGCCAGTATTGTCCATATTAGACATGTCTTCTGAACATTCTTGTTTGAGAGTCTCATTTATTTCTTTTAGCTAGTATTAAATGTAAAGGTTATACTTTCATTTAAAAACTCCCATTTCTATGCTTATTTCAGCAGATCTGATTGTAACATAGTCTGTGTGTGCAGAGATTTAAAACATTTTTCTGACATCACACAGAAGTGTATAGTCCGTAGCCCCATGTTGATAAAATAATTATTATGTCTGTAATATACCTTGCCACATATTGTTTAAATTATTCATTTCACATCAACTGTCAATTCATATACATAATATCATAAAGTAGCTATACAGATCTTTTTGAGATTTTGGAAAAGGAGGTTTGTTTGCAGTCAGTTTTTGTATCAAACTCTTCTACATATCAGAAGAAAAGGGTGCAGAGTATGTTAAATCTGTATTTTGATAACTAAACAAGGGTAAGGCAAGTAGATGACATCAATTAGATGCTTTCTTTTCATATATATACATCCCTATTAGCATCTATTGATATCAGTGTAGAGTCCGTAGCCCCAAACCTGGTTTGTATATATTGCATAGCTGGAAAATTTTAGTAATTTTGGCCATCATAATTTGTTTTAGATTTCAATATCCCGCCCTTCTTTACTCATGTCTACTGTTTAACTGCTGCTGCATTGTTTGAAAGAAGAAAAATAAGTATAATCGTACACTAGAATGACTTCCGATATCTTCTAGAGTACTCTCAGACATAAATAAAAATAAGAAAATTTGTATATTTTGCTTTAATGTAAATGTGTTATGCCTCAGAAATTCTCTGATACACAAAAAACATTTGATTCAGCTGGATTTTGCTTCACAAGTATGTTCTCATGAATAATGTGAAAATGTATAGTCCGTAGGCCCTTTCTACTTTCCAAAAGCACGTGATAAGTGGCTAACAATAACACAATTAGGCAATAAAACAAAAATCCAGTGCCAGATACGGGGTATCAAAAAAATATTTTATGGGGAAAAAATGCTTATCAGCCTCCTGCATTTTTCATAACTGAATTTGAAAAACAGACATTTTTCTGGCATAAAATCCCTGAACTTTCAGACTTTCTGAAAAATAAGATAACACTGAAAAATTTCATGGCCGTTTGCCTTTTTTAACAGAAAACAATTAGGTACTGTTTCCTGACAAAAAAATTTGCAACTGGTAGAGTAATAAGTATGAAAAATGTAAGCGTTATGCTTCATGCAGTAGAGTCCGTAGCCGCAAAAATGGGGTGGGTATACAGAGCTCCAGATAATTTTTTCAGAGGTTTCAGTATTTACCAAACAGAATTTTAACCTGTTCAGTAACCTGATGAGTCCTTTCAGTATCGATACTCCTGAGATACAGTGGTTGTTCAGTATCTTTTTAACGCACAAATGGTCTCCAAAAATGTCAGTCTACTTGTTCTTGTCCAGGGTTCTTGCTTAAAACTCTGAACAACAGGAAGTACACATGTACAGATAGCAAGGACACCAGAGAAACAGTCTTCTCTTTCTAATTACAAAATCACTCAGTTCTTTGACTTGTGCAAGAATACACAAAACAAAACAACTGAAGTTGAAACACCAGTTTGTTCATCTTATCTGACTAGAAAGTAACTGAGTGAACATGTAAATAGTATCATGAGCACCTTACAGAAAACCATTTAAACTACAATCCTGCAAAACAGCAACTTAGGACAGTCATCCTAAAGTTTTATTGTTGTTTTCCTAACCACAAGGTGACTGGTAGATGTAAAGAGAATGCCAACCAGAATGCCAAACATTTTCTGCAAACATTACTTGACCAAACAGAATGCCAATCAATCGTCTTGTAGGGTTGGTAGAAACTGTTAGCATTCTGGTTGGCATTTTAGTCACATCTACCAGTCACCTTATCACCAATCAACAATGATGGGCAAGCAGATCTGCGCCGCCGACAATCGCTTTTCCGGCGTGAAATAATCAAACAAAGCTTTTTTTATTTGTGGCCAACATCTTTACTTTCGTTTTACAGGTGTACTCGATTCATTGTAATTAGCCTGCGAAGTACGCCGCTGGCTTACACTGGTATAGGGGTCCCTCGAATCACCCCAAACCGCTAAAAGCACCAACAAACTCATTCTTTATTATTAATAATTGAAGTGACTTGGAAATATGTGTTAATGCTTAAAAGAATCGGTATTTTTATATAGTTAAAGTGATTTTTTAATTTGCTGCTACTTTGAAGTAATAGGACTACCTTAGTCCGCTTGGCATTTACTGTTGTTGTTCTTGTATTTGAACCGGTCTGGCCACATACTTTCGTTTCTCCTTCCGCTGATTCAAGAAGGGCAGTTGTCAGTTACTGGCGAAAGTATGTGCACTTAGTACTGGTTAACCGCTTAGGAGGTCTAAGCCTGCCCAGGAATAGTGTGGTTAGGTTAACTGACCGTCCCGACATGACCCTAGTTGTTTACCGTGGACGTTAAGCATCAAATCAACCAACAACTTGTATTTGAAAGCAGTATTGTAGTAAAGAAGTGCGTCTGAGGATAACGCTGTTCATCGGAACGCTTGCATAATTAGACAAACATTTAAAATGGGTGAGAAAGTGAGCTTCTCAAGAACTGAAATAGTTCGACTGGATTAGGAATTGTTTTTGAAGAGTTTATGCAGATTTGAGCTGATAATTATCAACAGACATGGTCCAGTCTCCCGGAGCGAGATTCGTAAATACGGAACAAAACAAAACCGCGTGCGTAAGCTGAGAAATGACAGCCGTAAGTGATACGACTGAAATTTGAAAGGCATTCGTATTCTGGCATTTTCAGTGCGTAATTTACGAAAATACGAAGCTTATCTGGCTCTCTGGGTATAAGTATCTACCTATATTATAAAAACCCTTACTTGGGATACAAAACCCATTTGGTACATTGTAGGTGAATGTTACATGAAAGTATTGTTAAATAAATCCAGTATGCCAGAGCAAGCTCATTTTTCATCATTCTTGCAACATCTAATCCCTACCTGATCGTGTCTTAGCCGCATGCATGTGCATAGGCTGGTTGGTGCTCTGCGTTTGACAGATTTTGTCAGGACGTTTTCATGTCGTTCCGACAATTTCTTTTTGCAACCCCGGTTTCTCATCTACCGTTCATGCATCATTATCAAAAACTTAAAAATAAAAAAAAAGGAAAAAAGAAAAGAAAGACAGGAAGAAAGAAAGTACACAATACCGCACGCGCTTAAGCGCGCATGCACATTTCCACTAAATAGGGAAAGTACACTTAGTTCAACCTGCGCACCCCACATTCTCATAAACTCGATCGTTTTCGGTTATGTAAATATGTACAGACTCCTCGGGATCAACAAACAATGCAGATACAGAGGGCGCTGATCAGATTACACAGTGTAGGCTGATCTGGGTCTTCGCTGTTCGCACTCAGTTCAAAGCACCTTTTCCGACTGCACGGCGCAAAATACCGGAAAACAAATACTAGGGTCGCATGCGCGTTAACGCACGTGCAGATTCCCGCCAAAATAACCACCATTTAGTAGAAATACAGCTGCGGCGGGGCCAAAGTCCTAAAGCAGAGATTTTTTTAGAGAGTTCTTAGTCTTGGAAGTTATAACAGTGGAGATAAGTAGAAAAAAAAACGATGTCCCAAACTTGTGTTTGAAATTATAGAAATTCACTTTCTAAGGGTGCCTAGGCCCTATTTACTTTTATTGCAAAAACTGCCAAAACTTCATAAAGCTTGCATCATTTAAATTGAATGAAATAAGTTAAATGATAAAACAGAGCTTTTATCATTTTCGGGAGAATGGTAACACATCGATCTTCTACAGAAGCACGAAGTTTCTCGCATCCCATCCCGCGTGAGTATTACCGCAAATATCATGCATGAAGCTTGAAACCTTCGCGCGAAACACTCCCAAAACACTTGCAAAAGTCTCAAGAAACTAGCGCTGAAAAGATGAAAATTTCGGCGTGATGCGAGATCTATCGAACTTTCGCAGTGGGTGTATTTTGTTTTAATATTTTTATATATCTACATCATCGGGTAAAACTACACACACGACTTGTGTAAAAGTTGACTACATGTATGACTGCACACATTTCAAACATAGCTAGAGGCGTGGTCGCCAGTTGTCGAGGAGCAATCGCGCCGCGTCTAGATAGGCGCGAAATATTCCCACGCCGCTCCCACGCTGCGCGGCGCAGAGCGAAGCGGGCGTGGAGTGGCGCGGTGAGGCGTGGAAATAGCGCGGGAATATCGAGGGAACAGCGTGGGATTTAATCTTTTTCACGCTCCACTACACGTCACTACGCGTAGCGATTGATAGTAAGATGTCGACGGCTGTACTGTATATGAGCTGGGGCATGAGAAAACCAACAAAGTGGTTGTGCGCCAAGCACACACTCAGATTAGCCTGGGCATCTGCTCAGTCTGATCAGAGTCTTTGCTGTCCGCATGGAGGTAGCTTAGACCCTTAGCTACCATTTAGGCACTTAACGAAGAGTCTGATCAAACTGGGTGGATGCCTAGGCTGATCTGAGTCTGCGCTGGGCGCAAAACCATATTGTTGGTTTTGTCGTGTCGCGGCTCATATGTGTTGAGATCTTACGTTGTACAATGGTTCATTAAATATTCCTCTGTTCTGGGTCAAGTTTAAAAGACAAAAGCTTTCCATTTTACCATCTTTGGAACTATAAATACAGAGTGTTACATGCCCTGAGGTCTTTCTGTTTTCATTGCTTTAGGTTTTACAACCTTTAAAAGAATATTTCACTTCTATAGAGCAACCAGGATGAGCAGAGGAAATTCACCGGACTTCCTACAAAACAGAACTTGTCTTTCTCATATATGACCAAAGCCAGACTTGAACCAACCTTTGCGAGTCCTACAGATCGAGAGTCTGCACTTTTAACCAGCAGGCTTTGGGGGCCACCACATAAGGTTACCCTAAAAGTGAATTTCTGTGGCAACCCACTGTTAACATTCTTATGAATGTCAGAAAAATCATTAAGGCTACACCTCCCATTTTTTTTTCAGCCATTCTTTTTACAATTTAGTGCTTTTCTGTTTGCTTCAGTGGAGAACAAAGCCCTTCCAAGATGGGGTCAACTCTTACATGTATTTAGGAAAGAATATGTTCCTGGGAAAAGAAATTGTTTTCTTTAAAAGTCGACCCCCATTTTGAAGGGAGGCAAAAATAAAATTGGCTACATTGTTCCCCTAAAATGAACTTAGAACAGACTTGAGCCATGACACAGCAAAACCAACAAAGTGGCATGTGTGCCACAAAAAAGACCAAATCTGCCTGGGTATTGGCCTAGTCTGATCAGTCTTGGCTGTGTGCTTTAAGGGTAGCTAAGGGTCTAGGCTAGCTCCATGGGAGCAGTTAAGACTGGTCAAAGCTTGCACCATGTTGACAGTGAGGACTGATAAGACTGGGCGGATGCCCAGGCTGATACAAGTCTTTGCTGGGCGCACATGCCACTTTGTTGGTTTTGTCTTGTCGCGGCTCAAATGCCTGAGCAGAAATCCCTAGGTAAGCCTGATTAGGGTATGAACTATTTGGTGCTTTGACAGCAGTTTTTTTTTACATCACTAGATGGTAAAAATAATGTTCAAATTTCGGATCCTCTGTTGCTATTTATATGCATGTAAATATTTCCAGACTTTAATGCAGTACACGCAACGTGAAGACTTGATCTGACACGCTCTCGCGAGAAATTTTAATCTTTTCCACGAAAGTTTAGTGGGTTTTTTGCCTGTGAAATGTGTGGGAGATGCGAGACACTTAACTCGCGAGAAAACAATTTCTTTTCATGCGAGACACGCAACTTCCATGTATGCTAAGGTGTGTCGTCGGCGCCAAACTTAATCACGCGTGACGCGTGCTTTCGAGAGAAAGGATTAACGATTCCTGTCAATTTCACAGGTCATTATATGTTGTACAGGTAATTCATTTATATTTTTACATTGGGCCTAAAAAAAGTTGTGTGATTCCGGTTTCCAACCGACTGGTCTTTTTTGGCGCCGACTCAAAATAGTGGCAAAAATTACGATCGGCAATTTCCACCATTCCGGAAATAACCTAAAGTGCCGAACAAAAAGACAGCGTAAACCGCTCACGCTATGACGCGTAAAGCATACCAGTTTGTCGCATTGTATTCAATACTGCGCAGGCTGATCCTAATATTTACTATCAGTGTATGGAATAAGATTCCTTTCACCATTTTGTGCTCTGAGTGGCGTCCTTTGATGTCAAGGCACGAGACTGACCTATAAATGTGCTGTGTTTACGTATTTCAACAAATGCTACCGTCTTCACATTTTATTATGGCGAAGGCCCTGAATGCGTTCAGTCACCTCTAAATATGAATATAGATATTATGTTTATTTGTCCAAATACTTTGAGAATTTTTCCGCGCAGCAGAATCAGTTTCGTTTTTCATATATACTTAGTAAAACAATTGAAGGATATTAAAATTCTATGATTATTTTTGCTTAAAACAAAATCTTTACAATTTTCAATATGCATGCATTCAATAGTACCGGGTATCTACAATTAAAAGCCTGTCCAGTTAAAGTCACGCTTAAGTGGTTACGTTACAGTACCGCTCCAAATGGAATAACCCCTACATCATGAATTCACAAACATGCATACTTATCGCTATATTGTTGTTAATACCGGTTTTAAGGAGTTGAATGTTTTACCATAAGGAGGCTATTATTCCCATACAACGATAGTTACACAATAAAAGCATTTGACACATTTACAAATCTGAAGAATCAAGACTACTCCTACTGACTGCCATGAATATTCTTTAGTTTAGCCTTGATCAGCAGCAGAATAGTCGGCATCAGAATATGGTAAGAGACGCTTAAATGATCAGGCAAGCTGCCTATGTGAGTTACATGCGAAAAAGCAGATTTAAACTCAATTTTAATTGTTTGTGATTTTTTGCAGTAGGGGGTCAGTACATTTGGAAAGGTACCGTCGAGTAACCACTGTAGCGTGACGTTAATTAATCCTGCGCATCAATTGCATACGCCCGGTACAAGTACATGCATGCACATTTAATTTGGTATATATTCAATTAAAAGCCACATATAGGATTCAAATTTAATATCCTTCAATTGTTTTACTAAGTATAGATAATGTGAGTTTGCCACGCGGAGATCGGAATAAAAAACTTCTCACCTCTTATTTTTCCTCCATTTTGATGCATTTTTAAAATCCAAACACTTTGGCTATTGAACCACAACGCAAAATCATATTTTCCATATTTCATGAATGAACTGATTAAGAGGATGCAGCTGTGACGTATTTTTTTTTAGCTGTCAAACCAACAGGTTTACAAATTTGCATATTTCAGAGAGTGGATTAAGTGGACGTCAATCACCTCTGAGACAGCCCATTTGCCAATCAAGTCATTGTTGTCGCGTGCGCTTTTAATGGAAACTTGACAGCTCTTACATCAGAAAGTTTATATTGGTTAATAAGTAAACCTTTCGGCACGTGCCACTAGCGGCTATATCTTTGAGTTCAAAAGCTGATCGAAACACTTTGATCTTTGTGACTGTTTTGACATGGATTGGGCTATTATCGGTGGCGGCTGAGCGAAATTGTTTGTCTGTGTCATCATTCTAGAATTTGAAAGAACTCTGTTTGCTACTAACTAACCTATTAACAATATTCTTTCAAACATAAGCCTCTCTAATTAACTCGCCGCGTAACTGCAACAAAATTACGCTGATCATGATTGTTTATCAACCCAACGTAAATACCGTACGGTCAAGCAATACTTGCGTTGAGGATGCGATCAATTAGGTTATTCACGCAAGCTTACAATGTAATAATTGAACCGTTATCAGCGCCGAAAAAAAAAATGCCTTATCTGTAAAGGTATATGTACTTCTATAGAAACTTGCATTTACTGTACATGTACATACCTGGACAAAATTCCACCCGTGATGCGAGAAAGTTTCTCGCATACATCACTCTATGAATTTCACGCGTGATGCGAGGAATTTTCTTGCGTGGAACGTGGCGATTTTCAAACACGCCAGGAAGTTTATTGTGAAATGCGTGAGAGTTGCGAGAGAATCTTGTGGATTTTAATCCCTTCCTCGCGATTTTAAGTGTCACGCGAGAGCGTGTCAGATCAAGTCTTCACGTTGCGTGTACTGTAGTGTTTAAACC